>SJYC01077258.1:0-14297 GCA_006408675.1 Madoqua kirkii | reverse complement strand
TGTAAATGTGCGTGAGAAATTCTAACAGGAAGGCAAAGCTAGCAATCATATTGGAATATTTTGAGTAACAGCAAGGTGAATTAGAGGCAAAAACTAAAAAATCTTTCCAGAAAAGATATTGAATAAACAAACCTTACATATAAAACAGAGCCTCCAGGATGGCACTAGTGGTAAAGAAGCCACCTGCCAATGCAAGAGACTTAAATGACCATGTTTGATCCCTGTGTCCAGAAGGTTCCCCTGGAGGAGAGTATGGCCACCCACTCCTCTGTTCTTGCCTGGAGAGTCCCATGGACAGAGGACCCTGGTGGGCTACAGTCCACATGGTAGCAAAGAGTCAGACATGACTGAAGCAACTAAGCATACAGACACGCACACGTAAAACATGCAGAACACCTAAACCAGAGGCCCTCTAAAAGCATTAAACTGTACAGTTCAAGTTAAGTGATGAGAAATTTCAAATAAGAAAGGGCGTTTCACTTTCTTTTTTTTTTTTTTAACCTGTAAGGTAATCAGTCTGTTGATTGAGTAAATCTTTATTGGGCATCATGAACAACCTCTACCACTTCCCACTCAGACACACACAAAAAATAAAACATCAGTATATCAGTGTTTGAATCAGTCATATAATAATTCAATTAGAGTGATTAAATTTCTGCTAGCTTATTCCAGAATTGTAGAACTTTCTACTTCCAGTTGACTAAGAACCCATCTTCCTCTGGAGAAAAATGAAATCATTTGCTTCCAGATGAAGTAAAGATAAGTGTCAGAAGTTGGTTCATTCTTTTCATATTTTCCACATACTTGAAAATAACTACATCTACAATTTGTGGTAGAGATTAGAAGACCCAAGAGTTTCTATTCAGTCCAAACAAGACTATCAGATTTTTGTGCTTTCAGACTTAAGACTTAGAAAATATCCACTACAGTGAAGAAAAAAACATGGAAAAACCTTGAAATCTAGTAGTTAGCAATTTAGTCTAAAACAATATTTCTCCTCTTTGCATCAAATTCGTTTGATTATAATTAAAGTGATCTGGTAAAATAAGTCCCTTATTCAGAAATATTGAATTGAACATCAGTTATATACAGTGCACCAAGTAGCAGGTAAGTTAAGCAGAGGACAAAATTTGACACCTAACATTTTTAAAATAGCATCAGGATCAACAAAATACTGCTTGCTTTTACAAATAAAGTTTCACTGGGACATAGTCGCACCCATTTGTTTATGTGTTATGGGCTTCCCTGGTGGCTCAGAGGGTAAAGTGTCTGCCTGCAATGCAGGGGACCTGGCTTTGATCCCTGGGTTGGGAAGATCCCCTAGAGAAGGAAATGGCAACCAACTCCAGTATTCTGGCCTGGAGAATTCCATGGGTGGAGAAGCCTGTAGGCTACAGTCTATGGTAGGCTATAGTCTACGGGGTCGCAAAGAAACATGACTGAGCACCTTCACTTTCTTTTCCAGGCAGAGAAAATACACGGTAGACAATTGAGAAATTTAGTCCATAAGCACTTATAAATGCTGCCTTGACAGATCCAGAATTATTTTATGGAAGTAAGAGATGTGATTTCTGCAGATTAGATAAGAGAAGACCCAGGGAATGTGGCTTAAGATAAATATTATCAGTCAAACTTGTGACATAGGCCTTCCTGACTCCATTTCTCACCAAAAGACCAATGAGCAATGTCCATAAACAAGACACCATTGTGAAAATTCCAGAACTGGAGGTGAGGCTGAAGCATGCCCTGGACCTCAGAGATAGAGAAGAAGCACATTGGAAGAGAAAAGGGAGCAACGTCACTCTGGGGCACTGCCCCTCCCCCAGTCAGCACAGTCACTCCTCACATGGGGAAGGACCCCAGGATGCCTAGGTTCTGGGAAGGGAAAAGAGAATACAACATGGGCATTCAGATCCCCAGAAATGTAGGAGGCTTCCTGGGAGGTTCATTTAGGTCTTGTCTCATGGAGATCACTGACGAACCTGTGGGACTTCATGTCTTGGATTAGATGGTAACGGGAAGAGGGTCCAGGCTCACAGCAACCAAGGCTGAGATCTCATGGGCTATGGTCCTGCTTGCAGCAGCATCCACGCAAAAATCTCAGTCATCCGGGATGCTCTGTCCATCTGCACAGCTGAGGGTGTAGGGCCAGGGCACTCAGTGCTACCTAATCTGGGCCCCAGCAAAAGGTTGTACTGATCCTGGAGCCTTTAGCCATCCCACCAGGGAAAGGAGGCCATTTCACAGTCCTGCCCAACTGCTGAGTGTAGCCACCAGTCCTGCCTAACCAGAGAACCTTGGCCACCCCAGAGCCCCTACCATCGCCCCTCCAGGGCACAAAGCAAGCCAGCAGCTCCAAGTAGGCTCTGGTACCACTTAACCAAAGATCCTGCAGAGCACACCAGGCATCCCAGAGCCCAGCCTGCTGTAGCCCTGACTGGTGGAGTCCAGCCTGCAGCCAACCCAGCGCCAGAGTCTAGCCTACAGCCCACCCCAGCAGAAAAGCCCAGTCTGCACCCCCGCCTAGCTGAGGCTTGAGGCTTTGCTCAGGTAGGGAGCCCAGCCAGCGATGCTACCAATTGCAAAGCAGAGCCTGCAACCCCCTCAGACAATGAAACACCCTGACAGCAGCCTTTTGTTAGCAGCTCAGCCATGGCTGACTCTTTGTGCCCTCATGGACTGTAGCCCACCAGACTTCTCTGTTCACAAGATTCTCCAGTCAAGAATTCCAGAGTGTGTAGCCAGTTCCTTCTCCAGGAGATCTTCCCCACCCAGGGATAAAACTTGCATCTCTAGCATTGCAGGTGGATTCTTTGATGTCTGAGTCACACGGCATCAACATACTAATGATGTTCTTTACAATTCCTATTATATATTCACACATTCCAAATCAACTAACTCTATGCAAGACATTATCCAGGACTCCATAGAAGATATAGATATGAAGCAGTTTTCTTCAAAACTACTACTAATAAGAGAAAGCAATTACATACATGTCAGAAAGAAATGGCAACCCACTCCAGTATTCTCGCCTGGAGAATCCCATGGACGGAGGAGCCTGGTGGGCTACAGTCCACGGGGTCACAAAGAGTTGGACATGACTGAGTGACTTCACTTCATTTCGCTTCACTTCACTTCACTTCAGAAACACAAGTTAGAATGTGATGAAACTTTTTTGTTCTGAGATCTCCTTTGTATTGGAGCCAACTTACTCTAATGTGTTTCTATGACCTCCTCGTGTATACCTTATTGCTCAAAATTACCAGAAACCATTTTATGTTGTCTCATTTCAAATTTTTTCACTTAAAATATAACTTGTGTCATGAGTTGTAGATCTATACTTTCCAAAAAATAGCTTCTCATAATTAACACTAAACACATTTCCTTTTAATGCCTCTTTTTCTACCTTATTAGAGGACTGCATAGCATTAACATATATATATATATATATATATATATGTATATACACACACATACGTATATACACACACATACATATATACCCAAAATGTTTTTTATACATGTGCAAGTATGGAGCAATATACTTCCACAACCTGTGTCTTCCACATACTTTTAAAAGTTATATTAAGAATATCTCACAAAAAATAAGAAAAAGCCTAAATTTTCAAGATATCAATTGAATGATTAAATGACTCTGTTCTGCCTGCCCACAAGATATTGAAATTGCAGTTATCTTAAAGGCATCAATGCATAAAAATGACTAAGATATACAAGTAACTCCAGTGGAATTGCTATATTACTCTGTCCCACAAATGTCACAGGCAAATTTAACAGCATGTGTTCAAACAGTATTGACACAATGGTTCTTTTATATATTACTCCTCTGAATGCAAACTATAAAGACATGAAATGTACATCCCTATCATAGAGATGCTTCATAGTGAAATATAAATTTTGTTATGAAAGTAACTCCAAAGTTAAGTCAAAAGTTTACTCAAGAGTATAAAGCTAAAAGTGATACTCTAAGATTTGGATGTTCACATTCTATTTTAAAAGGACATTACTGAAAGGTGGTGACTAGAGAGTAGGTTTCACAGCAGGAGGAGTCTTGTGTGTGAGTCACACAGTCTGGCAATCCTGGTAGCTCTCAGGAGTGGACCAAAACTGATAGCTTGAGCGAGCAGTGAGATGCAGCACCTCTATTCAGCATCTGTGAGGTTGTTCTGCTGATATATAAGGTCTGAAACACAGACCTGCTTATATACAAGATCTGGAAGACCCTTCATGTGGGCATGGAGGAAGCCACACTGAACCCATTCAGTTCAGGACACTAATAAGTTACAAGAGGTTAGTTAGGGAGCAGCATAGTCCTCAATGGTTTTGTTTGAAATTTTCAGAAAATAAGCAATCAAGTTCAGCACAGTTCAGGAAATCTTTGTGGAAGTACAACGTACAAACCTTCACACTCAAAATTTCTAATATTCAAGAGGTAGTTGGTTAAATGGAAATGGAAAGTCATAATATGCAGAAAGAAATTATGCTGGTGATCTCAGTTTTACTGGCAACCAAGAAATCAACAAGCTCTGGGAGAGAGTGAAGGACAGGGAAGCCTGGCGTGCTGCAATCCATGGGGTCACAAAGAGTTGAACACAACAGAACAACTGAACAATAGCAAAAGACACCAAAGCAAAGGTGATGATAAAATAATAACATTCCATATTTGCCCTCACCCTTTATTTCAAACACAATTTCTTCAGCATATTTAACTTGGTACCATCTTTGAGAAGTGATGCATATTAACCTGAACAGTATGGACTGTATAAAAGAGTTAATGTGTTATATATATATATAATAATGTATAAAATAGTAGTTAATTATCATGGAATGAGACTCACAATAACCAAAGAGAACAAATGCATATAGATTATAGCCAGTTCAATTTCTCTTCAGAGAAAGCAATGGCAACCCACTCCAGTACTCTTATCTGGAAAATCCCATGGGTGGAGGAGCCTGGTAGGCTGCAGTCCATGGGGTTGCTAAGAGTCGGACATGACTGAGCAACTTCACTTTCACTTTTCACTTTCATGTATTAGAGAAGAGAACGGCAACCCATTCCAGTGTTCTTGCCTGGAGAATCCAGAGACGGGGGAACCTGGTGGGCTGCCAACTATGGGTTCACACAGAGTCAGATATGACTGAAGTGACTTAGCAACAGAAGCAACCTCTCTTAGCAGGTAAGTTACATAACAAGTCAAATAACTCAAAATACCAGTGTGTTACTTGTAATTAATTAGAGAATACTATGATGTGGTGGCTCAGATGGTAAAGCATCTGCCTGCAATGCGGGAGACCTGGGTTCGATCCCTGGGTTGGGAAGATCTCCTGGAGAAGGAAATGGCAACCCACTCCAGTACTCTTGCCTGGGGTCACAAAGAGACGGACACGACTGAGTGACTTCACCTTCACTTCACTTTCATGATGTAATTAATTAAAAAATTCTACAATTCCATGAGGGTGTGATCACTCACCTAGACCCAGACATCTTGGAATTCAAAGTCAAGTGGGCATTAAGAAGCGTCACTATGAACAAAGATAGTGGAGGAATTCCAGTTGCGATGGAATTCCAGTTGAGCTGTTTCAAATCCTAAAAGATGATGCTGTGAAAGTGCTGCATCAAATATGCCAGCAAATTTGGAAAATTCCACAGTGACCACAGGACTGGAAAATGTCAGTATTCATTCCAATACTGAAGAAAGGCAATGCCAAGGAATGTTCAAACTACCACACAATTGCACTCATCTCACATGCTAGCAAAGTAATGATCAAAATTCTCCAAGCCAGGCTTCAACAATACATGAACAGTGAACTTTCAGAAGTTCAAGCTGGATTTAGAAACAGCAGAGGAGCTAAAGATCAAATTTCAATCATCCGTTGGATCATTAGAAAAAAAAAATGGAGTTTCAGAAAAGCATCTATTTCTGCTTTATTGAGTATGCCAAAGCCTGTGACTATGTGAATCACAACAAACTGTGAAAAATTCTGAAAGAGATGGGAACACCAGACCACCTTACCTGCCTCCTGAGAAATCTGTATGCAGATCAAGGAGCAACAGTTAGAAATGGAAATGGAACAAGAGAGTGGTTCCAAATCGAGAAAGGAGTATGTCAAGGCTGTATATTGTCACCCTGCTTATTTAACTTATATGCAGAGTATATCATGTGAAATACTAGGTTGGAAGAAGCACAAGGTGGAATCAAGTTTGCCAGGAGAAATATCAATAACCTCAGATATGCAGATGACACCACCATTATGGCAGGAAGTGAAGAACGAAAGAGCCTCTTGATGAAAGTGAAAGAGGAGAGTGAAAATGTTGGCTTAAAACTCAACATTTGGAAAACTATGATCATGGTATCCAGTCTCATCACTTTACAGCAAATAGTTGGGGAAGCTATGGAAACAGTGAAAGACTTTATTTTTGATCTCCAAAATCACTGCAGATGGTGACTGCAGCCATGAAATTAAAAGACGCTTGCTCCTGGGAAGAAAAGCTGTGAGCAACCTAGACAGCATATTAAAAAGTAGAGACATTACTTTGCCAACAAAGGCCCATCTAGTCAAGGCTATGATTTTTCCAGTGGTCAAGTATGGCTGTGAGAGTTTAACTATAAAGAAAGCTGAGTGCTGAAGAATTGATGTTTTTGAACTATGGTGTTGGAGAAGACTCTTGAGAGTCCCTTGGACTGCAAGGAGATCCAACCAGTCCAACCTAAAGCAGATTAGTCCTGAGTATTCATTGGAAGGACTGATATTGAAGCTGAAACTCCAATTCTTTGGCCACCTGATGCAAAGAGCTGATTCATTTGAAAAGGCCCTGATGCCAGGAAGATTGAAGGTTGGGGGAGAAAGGGATGACAGAGGATGAGATGGTTGGATGGCATCACTAACTCTATGAACATCAGTTTGAGTAAGCTCTGGGAGTTGGTTGGACAGGGAGGCCTGGTGTGCTACAGTCTGTGGGATCGCAAAGAGTTGGACACAACTGATCCACTGAACTGAGAGATTTCTAATTGTCAAGTGGGTCAAACATAAAAATTCTTCAGCAGTACATTTCTTTCATATAAGCAAGCTACATGGAAAAGTAATTGGTAATCAAATATTTGCTGGTATATCGTAATCTTAAAACAAATGATACAGTTTAAAGTTTTAATGCTTATTGATCCAGGCTTGTGTAGCCTGACCCACTCAACTGGAACCAGACAGATATTATATTGGGAAGTATAGCCTTTCCTTGGACCATGCATGGAAGACCAGAGCCTCAATTGCTAGTTATAGCCTCCTCAAAGCCATCTTCCTAATATTTACATACAGTTTTTAATCCATCTCCTCCAAGTCAGCCCCTTGGATTTGAATTAAATATACTTCCAGGCTGCTTTCTTCTGCCCTGGAGTTCAAGAAATGAAATACATTTCTTAATGTGATCCTTCAAGATCCTGGGGGTTTGAGGGTGGTAATGAGCCAAGTCTCATTTATTTTTATGGTTTGTTTCTCACTTTCTTTCACAAAATTATACCATTTAAAGTTGCATAGCATATCAATTTTTTCCTAACAGCACTTTGTTGTCCGTGGCTCCACACTTAATTTTTAAAAGCTGTATAGATCTCCCATGATGACTTTTAGAAAATTTTACACCCCTGCATCCATTGTACACTCCCCCTCTCTGGCAGTGTATTTCTTCAAGTTTGTTATTCTTCCTCAGTCACGCTAGGCAAACTAGTCCAATGAGGAAGTGTCACTGTAAGACACACAAGCAATACAGTTTGAGTGTTTACTTTAAAGATCTCTATGCTAGTATAGTTACAAAAACGCTTTACGATTCTTGCAAAAGTATACTGTTGGCTAGGACATATGTAACCAGTCCCAAAGGAAAACATCCATCCATCCTAGGAAGATAAGCATTTTGTCACCTCTTCTGTTATTTGCAAAATCCTCTGTTTGCACTGGAGCCAGCTTGTGTGCTTACCATGCAAAGCGATGCAGAGCAGTTTTAGTTTCTTTCTTCTACCTCTACACTCAAATCATTGCTCCCATCTCCGTCTTTCAAATTACACTTTGCTAAAAATCTGCATATGGGGGCTTCCCAGGTGGCTCAGTGATAAAGAATCCGCCTGCCAGTGCAGGAAACTCAGGAGTTCCCTGGGTTGGGAAGATTCGCTTGAGAAAGGAATGGCAACCCATTCTAGTATTCTTGCCTGGGAAGTCCCATGGACAAGAACCCTGGCATGCTACTGTCCATGGAGTCATAAAGAGTTAGGACTGAGCAGGAGCACAGAAATAAAACAAGAAATTAAGAAAAAAGCATATGACTTATGCATATCCATCCTAATGGCTGCTCATTAGCTACACAAAAGTCTCAGCTAAGGCTTTTAAAATGAACACTGAGAAATGGTACAAACGTAGATCTGACATTATGTATATTTTACCGCAATTCAAAAAGAACACACCTGTAAAGTATTTATCAACCTGCCATCTTCTTTCTCAGACTGAGCAGAGAGCAGGGAAGGAGGATAGTTTCCTTAGCCTAGTAACACCCCTTTAATTCTCCTTTTTGTATTGTTTATTTCCATTGCAGAATAATCTCCCCAATGATTGACACATTCTTTCTTTAGATATGTTAATATCTTAACAATGCCTTAGAGCTTTCAACAATATAGTTCAACTAGCCTGGAAATCATTCTTTGACAGAGGACATTCAGGGAAATCATTATTGCTTGCATTTCAAAGTTACTTGGGAACATTTTACCATTATTTCAATGCATCACCTACTTTTGCTTTAGAACATTTTCCTTTATTACTTAACTTTTTATAGGTAAGAAGGTATTATATGTAATAATGACTATGTTCATTAAAAGCATGAATTCCAGAGTCAGATTTCCTGGATCTGCATTCGAACTAATCCACAAACAAGCTGTGTGGCCCTGAACAAGTTATCTGATCTCTGTGCATCTCTGTTTCCATAGCTGCAACATAGAGATAATAATTATATCCTCCATTTAAGGTTGTTGTAAGAATAAGTGAGTTAACAGATATAAAGCATTTGGGATAATGCATGGCATATTATTAGTGCTTCCCAAGTGGCACTAGTGGTAAAGAACCTGTCTGCCAATGCAGGAGGCATAACCAATGCAGGTTTAACTCCTGGGTTGGGAAGACCTCCTAGAAGGGGTTATGGCTACCCACTCCAGTATTCCTGCCTGGAGAATCCCACGGACAGAGGAGCCTGGCGGGCTACAGCCTATAGGGTCCCAAGAGTCAGACACAACTGAAGCGACTTAGCTTGCACACACATAGCACATTAACTATCATTTATTGAGCTTATTCTGTAGGCTATGTACTAGGAATCAATGAAGAGAAAAGGAAATTGGGATCCTGTAAAGGGGAAAATGCACTGTTTTCTTCTATACTATTAATACTACTTTAAATATTTGGGGATTTACTCTCATAATAACCAATTCTGATGCCAGCTGGGTATCCAATTCAAGTCAGCTCAGTCACTGTCTACCCAGAGTTAGCATCAGATTCCTCAGGTTAAGGGCTCAACTCTCACAAAACTACCTCCACTTCAGCTGTAAATTACAAGTCCCAGGTTGCCCCAAGTGCCTCTGAGTTAGCAGCTATTAGTCAGGGTTCTCACAGCTCGTTCCTAAGATGTGATTATTTGTTATAATGTTAGACCCGGAGAAGGCCTAATCACCGGAGCCGTTGCTTCACAGATCACCAAGACTCGGATATCGATGCAATCAGCAAGAGGATTTATTGAACCGGCGCGCCGGGGTCAAACTCCTCGGAAGGAGTGAACCCAGAACGCTGGTCACTAAGGATTTTTATACAGAAAAATCACAAGTAGGTGGGAATAGGGTTAGGACACTGAAAACAATGTGATTGGGGGGGCCATAGGCAGGTACAGGTGGGGTGAGGACGTTTGATTGGTGGGCAAGGCTTAACCTTTAAGGGGATAGGTCTGCAGGTTATCAGGTTGAAACGGCTGGCTGACCACCTCGCGGTGGTTGGTCAGTCTTCAGAAAAACAGCTACCCGGAAAAAGTTTTAACAGAAAATACATCACCAGGAGGGGTCTCTTGCCAGTAAACTAGACTATAAGTCAATAAATCATCAGTTAAGGATTAATAGAAAAACATCACTATACCATTGTAGAGGGGCTGTTTCAGGGATCAGGAGGCCATGAGTCACCAGATGAGGAGAAGGTTATTTTTCATGAGGTATGGCCTGCCTCTGGGAAAAGTTTTAGAACAAAGGAGGCCTAAAATTTTAACCTAATTTCTTCAATAACAGCTCACCAAGCCCAGTGAAACACTGACTTACAGCTACCAGTTTATTTTCTAGTAAGGGATCTGATAGAAGATACAGATGAACAGACAGATGAAGTGATACACATCTCAGAAGGCTCCTGAGTTCAGGACCTTCTGTCCCCCTGGTATTGGGGCACACCACTCTCAAGCTACATGGATGTGTTGGCCAACCCAGAAGGGTTTCAAACCTTATTACTTCAGGGACTGTTTTATGAAAACTTCATCCCATAGGCATGGTCCATTGCTAACAGTGTTCAGTCCCTCTCCCCCTTCTGGAGATTAAGGGGTGGGGATAAAAGTCCCAAGCTTCTATTTATGGCTTGGTACTTTTAGTGACTAGTTGCCTTCTAAGAACCCACCAAGAGTTGCCTCCTAAGGACTAAAGATACTGCTATCACCCAGGAAATTCCCAGGGACTTAGGAGCTCTGTGTCAGACACCCCTATTGAATGAGTTTGAAGACTGAATATTAGCTGTAGTGGGACAAAGACATAGATAGATAGATAGATAGATAGATAGATAGATAGATAGAGATATACCTTCCTATTTCAGTTCCTTTCTCAACAGGATACATAAAATTTATATTTCATTTAAAGTGACAGGCCAAAAACTCAAATAACAGAGGCAAATAAAACAACCACATCTTATGCTCAGCCCCTCAGTCATGCTCAACTGTTTGCAATCCCATGAACTGCAGCCCACCAGGCTTCTCTGTCCATGGGATTATCCTGGCAAGAATGCTGGAGCGGTTGCCGTTTCCTACTCTAGGAAATCTTCCTAATCCAGGGATCAAACCTGTGTCTCCTGCATTAGCAGGCAGATTCTTTACCCTTGAGCCACCAGGGAAGTAGCAGCATGTTACAGTGAAGCTTATGAAGGAAAGAGAACAAGAGTTGAGATTGAAAATAATAAAGGGAAATTTGTTTAGATAGAAAAGTCAGGGAAATTTTCTCTCAGGTGATCACAGTCAAGAAAGTGAATAATTACCTATTTAGAGATGGGTGACAAGAACGTAGCAGTGTATAATGTCATGAAGAGCTTGGTTTTCAGTAGCTAAAAGGAAGTGTTGGGAAAGATGCAATGTGTTTTTTGGTGGTATTTCATAAAGTCAATCACCTACCAATATTAATACAAAATTTCTTTTTACATTCATGAGCCCAGTACCTGATCCCAGAAGCTTCCCATGTTGGTTTCTGTAATTCAAGCAAAGCTTATCAAGTTATCAAGGGCAAAAAAAGAAATGCTATAGGATCATGGTACAAAAGATATTAATTTTGCAAAGTTATTGTTTTAGCATATGTTTTGAGATAACTTGTTTTCCCGTGTCTAGTGACTTTACAATTTCAGTTCGAATTCCTATATATGCATTTATAAAAGGATTTAAATCTGGATGCAAGCTATGAGATTTCATCTCTGACACCATAAATGGTACCAAAACTCTGTTGACAATGATCCCCTGTGAGCAGCAGGAAAGAGACAGACCCAGAGCCAGAGAAGGACAAAAAAAAAAAAAAGAACAAAAACACAAATGGTCAAGAAACAATGGACTGCAAAACCAGGCAGGTGTGAAGACATCTAATGAATTGAGACAAGAGAGAGACAGATGTACAGTCCTGAAGGACCAGAGGAGGTCACCCAGCCCAGATCACTATCACAGATGATGCTATGCTGCAGCATCAATTTATTATTCCATATTGAATATCCCAGTTGTAATTCTAGCATGTTTTCATGTAAATAATCTGACCTGCAGGTTTTCACAGAAGGAATTCTGGCAGATGGAGCCAACTTCTAGAACAGTTTAACACCAAAAGCAACATCTGGTAGTGCCCCAGAGCAATTCAGTGAACCCTAAACTATCAGCCAGGTGGAATGCTTATTTGATGAGATCTCACAGAAGACTCAAAGCAAGCACATTGCAATTAAGCACACTCCCTCTTACCAGGGAGTGTCAACTGGATACAACCAACTTGATGTAACAGCCCCATCTTTATGATCAGACACAGCTCATTGCCTTAAAGTCATAGACAGAAATATCAGTTATTTCCTAAAGTATGAGTAACCAAAGATCCCAGATACCTTTTGCACAACCATCTTACCATGAAGTGGTGAATATTGATGTTTAGAGGTTGATAGCAGAGTGATTTTGTTTTGAGATGTCCTGAAGTGAAGTGAAGTGAAGTCGCTCAGTCATGTCCAACTCTCTGCAACCCCATGGACTGTAGCCCACCAGTCTCCTCCATCCATGGAATTTTCTAGGCAAGAGTACTAGAATGGGTTTCATTTCCTTTTCCAGAGGATCTTCCTGACCCAGGGATCAAACCTGGGTCTCCTGCACTGCAGGCAGATGCTTTACCATCCAATGTCCTGGAGTGTGGTAAAGAACACACTACCCACCGGTCAGAATGGCCATCATCAAAAAGTCTACAAACAATAAATGACTGGAGAGGATTGGAGGAAAAGGAATCCTCCTAAACTATTGGTGGGAATGTAAACTACTACAGCTGCAATGGAGAACAGTATAGAGGTTTCTTTAAAAATTAAAAATAGAACTGCCATATGATCCAACAATCCCACTCCTGGGCATATATTTGGAGAAAACCATACTTTGAAAAGTTACATATACCCCAAACTTCATTGCAGCACTGTTTACAATAGCAACAGTGGAAGCAACCTACATGTCCATAAATGGATGAATCATTAAATTTATTTTTTAATTCTCCTCTAAGAATCTCACCAAGTCATAGAGCACTATAGTCTACATACTGGAAGAATTAAAATACGTATTTCTTTAAATCTTTCTTGAAACTGATTGATCATTATTAAACACATCATTAAGAAAAAAGACCTCCTCCTATTAAACTTAGCACATTGCTAGTGAAAGTCACTCAATCGTGTCCATTTCTCTACGACCCTGTAGACTACACAGTCCATGGAATTCTCCAGGCCAGAATACTGGAGTGGGTAGCCTTTCACTTCTCCAGGGGATCTTACCAACTCAGGGATCGAACCCAGGTCTCCCGCATTGAAGGCAGATTCTTTACCAGCTGAGCTATAGGATACCATCAATTGTAAGATTTATCCCAATGTATAACTCAATGAAACCAAGTCATGCCTGCGGGGCAACACAAGATGGGCAGGTCATGGTGGAGAGGTCTGACAGAACATGGTCTCCTGGAGAAGGGAATGGCAAATCACTTCAGTATTCTTGCCTAGAGAACCCCATAAACAATATGAAAAGGCAAAATGATAGGATACCAAAAGAGGAACTCCCCAGGCCATTAGGTGCCCAATATGCTACTAGAGATCAGTGGAGAAATAACTCCAGAAAGAATGAAGGGATGGAGACAAAGCAAAAACAATATCCAGTTGTGGATGTGACTGGTGATAGAGGTAAGGTCCAATGCTATATAGAGCAATATTTCATAGGAACCTGGAATGTCAGGTCCATGAATCAAGGCAAAATAGAAGTGGTCAAACAAGAGATGGCAATGTTGAAGGTCGACATTCTAGGAATCAGAGAACTAAAATGGACTGGAATGGGTGAATTTACTTCAGATGACAATTATATCTACTACTGTGGGCAGGAATCCCTCAGAAGAAATAGAGTAGCCATCATGGTCAACAAAAGAGTCCAAAATGCAATACTTCGATGCAACCTCAAAAATGACAGAATGGTCTCTGTTCATCTCCAAGGCAAACCATTCAATATCACAGTTATCCAAGTCTATGCCCCAACCAGTAATGCTAAAGAAGCTGAAGTTGAATGGTTCTATGAAGACCTACAAGACCTTTTAGAACTAACACCCAAAAAAGATGTTCTTTTCATTATAGAGGACTAGAATGCAAATGTAGGAAGTCAAGAGACACCTGGAGTAACAGGCAAATTTGGCCTTGGAATGTGGAATGAAGCAGGGCAAAGACTAATAGAGTTTGCCAAGAATGTACTGGTCATAGCAAACACCCTCTTCCAA
>SJYC01077255.1:0-10543 GCA_006408675.1 Madoqua kirkii | reverse complement strand
AACTGCCAGGCTCCTCTGTCCATGGGATTCTCCAGGCAAGAATACTGGAGAGGACTGCTATTCCCTTCTCCAGAGGATCTTCTGAACCCAGGGATTACACCCAGGTCTCCTGCATTGCAGGTAGATTCTTTACTGTCTGAGCTACTTACTTTCTAAACTATAATTTTTTTTTTTTACTATTATGATTATACGTATAAAACTTGATAAATGAAGAAATTCACTTTGTATTTATTTGGTCACTATTTTTATTGCTCATTTTATATAATCATTATAAAATAATTTTGCTACATAGATGAGGAGCCTACCAAAAATGATGCATTCTGATGTCAAAAACACAAGATGTACTATTGCACAGCAGGTAGATTGGTAGAAAAAATTTACCCATGTTTATGCTTCTATTTTCCTAGCTTTTTAAATTATTATAAAGCAAATATGGCCACTCCAAGTTTTTTCAAGGTGTACTAATTAGAATAAGACAATCTTGTGCAAGGTTTAGTGTTCGGAATATGAATGTTACTTAATTTTAGTAGGAGGTGACAAGGGATACATTATCCACTATGCACAAAATGGCCACAAATTAAGAGATCCTAAGTAGTCTACAATTGCTTTTCAGCTTATCTCAGTTTGCATTCCCTGAATCCTAAATTATACATCATTATGTAGTGATTCCCTCAAGACCTGGGGAAAATACAACTCAGTTCCTGACAACCCTCTTACAAACTTGCTTGCCTAGCTATTAGGAAAGACAGCAACAACACAGAGGGCAAACCTCAACCAATTCAGTGGATGTGTTCCGCAAAGGCTCCATGCAAGCTTAGTCTTTGCTACTCAAATTCTATATGAAGTGCAGGAAGATGCTTACAACTTAATGTAGCAGTAATTACTGTACTATTATAATATTATAAAGTGAATATTGGTTCTGGTTAATTAGCTAGACCTGTATAGCATATGCCATCAAAATTTTTTCTTTTACCTGTTTCTTGTGAGGGAATGGGACAGAGACCAACCTGAAAAATCTTAGGGAATATAGAGTGGGAGGAAAGTACTCTTAAGACACTCTTCAGTTTGACCTGAGAAAAGAAAACAAATGAAAACAAACCAAACTCAGGCACTTATAAAAACATTTCAAGGAAAGGTCTTTGCTTCTTTGAAACACTTTCAATCTGAGGAGCAGAATTTAAGAAATGAACTAGAGAGAAGTAGTTATAATTAAGAACAAAAGAAAATTAGTATTAGGGTGTTTTCAACTAAAAGTCACAGGAAAGTAGTTGAGTAGCTTCATAATCCTAAGGCATTGATCACTTATGTAACAAACCATTTGAAGGAAGGTGATTCCAGAATTAGCACAGTAGTGTTGTGACTATCAACAAACTAAAATTCAGTTTTCTACTCATTGGATTGTTTTTTACTTTCCCAAGATGGCACTTCACACAGTGCCAAAGTCATTCAAGGCAAGAAGGTGGGGGAAGTGTTGTCTAAGAGCTCTTCCTTCATATTTGCCTTCCTACTAGAAATTGCAATATTTCCCAGAAACTTCTTAATAGATTTCTCATTTTTCTTTCTCCAGAATTAGTTACTTGGATATGCTTAAATGTAAGAAACTTAGAAAATAAGTGTCCAGCATAAGGTAAGAGAATTAAAACCACAACCCCTAAAAAAAGCCAAAGACTGTTAAAAAATAATTTTGCGGAAAAAATAAAGAATGACTGCTGGGCAGTAAGCTACCTTTGATTCAAAACTCTCTCTGATGGAACCATTAAGATAAAACTGTCACCTTCAAACTATAATGTTTGATCTTATTTTTTAATATTAATATAACAGTAAGAAAAATTCCATCTGAACATGCTATTTCCAGTGGGTTTCATAGAACAATCATCCTGCAAGATGACCTAGAAAAAATTAATCAGAGGATTTTTAATGCAAATTAGCATATTAAAACCTTTGGTAATCCTATAGTACTAACAAAAAAGTTTTAATCCAATGTTTCCCAAATGTATTTATTTATTTATAATTTGTTTATGGGATCTATTGCTATATGGAACCCCTATGGAACCCACTCTCGGGTACATTCCTCTTCCCATTAACACAAACTGTAGAATGGTTTTTGGTTGGATACTGGTATTTCCCTAGGATCAGTTCCATTCAGTCACTCAGTCTTGTCTGATTCTTTGTGACCCCATGAACCGCAGCACACCAGCCTCCCTGTCCATCACCAACTCCCAGATTCAACCAAACCCATGTCCATGGAGTTGCTAATGCCATCCAACCATCTCATCCTCTGTCATCCCCTTCCCCTCCTGCCCTCAATCTTTCTCAGAATCTGGGTCTTTTCCATGGAGTCAGCTCTTCACATCAGGTGGCCAAAGTATTGGAGTTTCAGCTTCAACATCAGTCCTTCCAATGAACACCCAGGACTGATCTCCTTTAGGATGGACTGGTTGGATCTCCTTGCAGTCCAAGGGATTCTCAGGAGTCTTCTCCAACACCACAGTTCAAAAGCATCAATTCTTCGGTGCTCAGCTTTCTTCACAGTCCAACTCTCACATCCATACATGACCACTGGAAAAACCATAGCCTTGACTAGATGGACCCTTGTTGGCAAAGTAATATCTCTGCTTTTGAATATGCTGTCTAGGTTGGTCATAACTTTCCTTCCCAGGAATAAGTGTCTTTTAATTTCATGGCTGCAATCACCATCTGCAATGATTTTGGAGCCCCCAAAAAGAAAGAATCTCAAATTATTATTATCTTTACTTCCTGCTCACTGTGATGTACAAAATATTTGAAATACTGTCTTTTTCTTTTTCTTTGAACAACATATAGATCAGGAATGAGTCAGACATCACATAACTCTCGTTTAACAAAGAAGTAACAGAAACATGAGTACAATCACACAAAGGCAAAGCAGAATGTCAAGGTACTGACCTCAAGAATTATAATATGAAACAAGTAAGTACTATTTAATAGAAAATAAATATTATTTGCCAAGACTTAGATGAATTATATAAGTGGAGACAGCCAATCCTCCTGTTAATTTCAGCGAATGCTTTCATACGCTTTATTTCAGATGCTTTATTCTATTCTATGGCACCCTTAGCCATCTCACCATTGTGGTCTCCAGGAGCCCACTAGAGTTGTCAGACTGACTGGTAAAATCATAGCCACTCAGAAAATTTCTTTCTTCAGATTTTTCTGAGATGTTGGCGAGGGGCAGACAGAGGGATTAAGGAGACAAAGGGGAGAATCAGTACAATCAAGATGCTGCAAGTCCACCAGAGAGAAAGCTTACCTGGCAGTGACAACCCAGGTTTGGAACATGCCTTAGGCTGGGAATTACTAGAAAGTTAAATTCAAATACCAGTCAAATATAAATGTCAAAAGTTTTGCCACACTGAAAAGTGATAATTTGTCTTCTCTGTGCTACGTTCACAGGACAAAAGGTCAAATAAAGAGTTCCTCTTAATTTCGATTCTGGAAAAAGACAGGTTCAAATTATTGCCAATTATGTTCTGGAAATCATAAATAGCTCCTGATAAAAGATAACCCCTTTTCTTCTTGAAGGCACTTGGAGAGAATTCAGGATCAGACCATATTTTAAGTCATAGCTGTACTGTCCACTTTCATCTGTTTGTAGTTCCTAGTGATGCTAATTTTCATGTCTGTGATTAAAAACAGCTGTAGGCAGGATTTAAAAGTTTCCAGAGAAATGCCCTCAGGGCTTTGGTACTGCCATTGCTACTTTATTGACCTAGCAGTGAACTCTTTGAAAACATTATCCCTTTTCATCTCCCAGCATCACCTCATTTCATCTTCACAAACCTCTATCAATGCATCTAGAAATTTGCCTTCCAAATGAAGTGCGCCAAATTCATTTATTTAATGACAACATTTTGGATAAAAAATATATATTCTTAAGGTCATATTATAGACTCTTTAATGCTTAGTTTTTCTAAGCATTTTTTTTTCATTTCACACTCATACTAACTATATAAAAAGACTTAGGTTCATACACTCCAGAAAAAATCCCTCATGGCTCTAGATTTTCATAGCCTTTTGTATATTTGTTTCTTATGGTATTTATAGTTTATCCCACTGTAGAGTTTTTTATGTTATCCTTTTATCTTCTCTTTTCTGTCAGAGAAGATACACCTTTTTTGAAAATATATTGGGAATTGTTTATCTGCTTAGCTTTTACCATATCTAGAGCAAAGCCTGGCAAGTAGAACTAATATTTCTATTCCAGGTCAATCAGAATCCTGATACAAAGATTTAATAGCCAATATCAGGTCAGTGATCAATTTTCACTTAGACAACTTCAAGCCATAGAAATGTAATACAGTTTTAAATGCAAACGCTACTGGCAGCCTTAGGTTTGGGTTTTTACTTACTGTGAGACCTTAATTGAGTGCTTTAACCAAACCATGTCTCAGAATTGTGTTTTGCAAAATGAGGCTCTGCATAGGATATGATAAATTAGTTTAGGTATAAATTAAATAATATGATGCAGCTGAAACTTTCCAATAGCTTAGAATACAGATTTAAAGTTGCTTATTTTTCTTCAGTTAAAAACAAAGACACAATAAGAATTATTTTATGGAACTGTTGTGAGACTAAAAAGAATAATATTTAAATATGCCTCAAACCATTTCTTCCTAGATGATGATCAATTAATGATGGCTACAATTATTATTAATTTCATGTTATTAATAAGAGCTATATACATTATCATAATTGCAAAACTAATAAACAATTTAAATTTTGTGAATTCATTATAAAATAAAAGACCCAAAAGAGGGACTCTAACCCTCTTCCTCCCTCCTCTCTACTTCTCCTTCCATCTTTCTTCTCCCTTACACACACGCACCCACACACCCATCCCTGTGTGTCTCTGAAAATAAGGACAGACCAGGTTATACTACAATGAAAACTCACAAATTGAGGTGGCTCAAAAGACTTAGTTCTCACTCACATTTCCTGTCCACCAGCTAGGGCTCTAACCAACGTTATTCTCAGTGTCAGGGTAGGTAGACTTCCTCTGGGTATCCTCCAAAGTTAAACAAGGAACAAGCAATCCTACACTTCAGTTTGAGTGGAGAAAGGAAGACCCGCCGGAACCTTGTCTGTCCCTCTAAATAAGGAACTTTGATATGGAGGAAGCTGTTTCTTCCCTCACTCTTATTCTTAGCCAATGCAAATCCCTGTTTGAAAAATGAAAGATAAACAGAACAAAGTGACCTTCTCCTAACTGCCTGTAGCTTGTCTGCCTGGCTCTGTAAAGGATCCGATGCTATTGCTGGATGATTCAAAAGGGACCACAGTTATCATGGCACCAGGATGTTACAGAGTTCTGTTCCCCTACTAACCCAGGATTGGGGAAACAACCAAAGGCTAATGGGCAGGGAAAGAGTTACAAAGCCTACTTGTAGCAAAAGAAGAAAAAAATAATAAACTTTCCATGATTTTCAACTTTACAATATTAAGGAATGAGGCTCAAGTTAACCAAGTTTCTCTCAGATCCCTTTGTCTTTATCTTTTTATTTTTATGATGTTCCAAGAACCTAAATTTGCTCTTTTTCCCAACATATCACTGTTATGCATAGCAATCAGTTATAATCAATTGTTCTCTAATCATAAAATTATGAGTGCAGATTGTTTCAAAGTTCATGCCAAAATCTACCATGAACTACTAAGCTGAGGTATTCGACTTCTTAAGCAAGGTAGGGAGGGAGTGGAGTGGGGAAGAAAAAAAGCACAGGAGGGAGGGAAGAAGAGAAAAGGAAAGGAGGAATGATAGCAAATAAGATATTAGAAAGTTCCTAGAAGTCATCATGGAATGAGTTCTTAAAAAATACACACACACACACACACACTCACACACACACACACTCAATTTTCCTTGTCTCCTAAGACTGTTGAACTGCAAGACAAAGATGAAGATTCAGGAAGAGAAACACTGTATGTAGCTATAGCTATAACAATATCAATATCCATCATATATATATATATATATATATATATATATATATACACACACACATACAGACAAACACACTACCTTTTAAAATATATACTGGTGCTAGTTTTTCAAAAAATAGAGAAAAGATCCCAATCCAGTTAATGAATCTGATGTGATTCAAAAGAAATAATGATTGCTTTGAACAATATTAGTGACAAGACAATTACTCAGTTGGATGTTTCACATTTGAGTAAACTCAAATTATGGCAGCCATAAAAACTGTTTTCAAGGTTTACTCTAAGTTTTCTTCCTTAACCATGTCTGGTACAACACTTTTTCAGCAATTTCAAAATGCAACAAGCTTTTTATCCCACTAAGATAATTTAAAAACTAAGCTAAACCATCATGTCATGAAAAAATAAAAGACTCTAAATATTGATACTTGAAGAAAGAATTCAGCAAGAGGTATCCAAAATAAAGTTCAATAAAACTATGCACACATTTTGATCCAGAGATTCAAATTACACATTTCATCCTAAGAAAAATATTAGGCAAGAGTCAATGTTTCAGCACTAAAATTTCTCATTACTGCTTTATGTAAAATAGTAAATTACAGACCCTACATATCCAAGGCTGCAGTATTAGTTTTGGCATAACAAATTCATGAAATAAATTTAAAACCACATAAAATATGCTTTAGTGATTCCATAAAATGGCCATGATATTTTGGTAAGTAGGGATAGAGTAGGAAGAAGACATAAAATACTTTGCAGTATGATGCCACTTTTTGTTTAAAACTATTTAACTAGGCACAATAACACAGCTTATAACCTCATAAACTTTTGTAAGTTGAATCTAATTAATTTAACTGGGAAATAGGTTTGTACTCAAGAAGGAGAGGCCGAAGAGTGATCTGTAGACTGAAATCTATAATGTTCATGAAGCAGCATCCTTATCAAAATAAAAAGGAACTATAATGGAGCTGAAAATCAAGACTGGAAAACAAAAGTGAGCAGAGGTGTGGGAGAAAATAAAAACATTTCCCAGTAAAAAATTACCAGGAGAACCAGGAATCTAGGTAAACCAAGGGTGAATAATGTCAGATTCTACCAAGAGGGAGTCCACTTATGACCGAACCTGGATTGGGTGACCTTTTCTCTCTTTCAGCACTATTTGCTGTTGGAGGAAACAAAGAAACAAAACAAACAAAAAAAAGGAGACACTGGTGTTGCCTTAAAGGTGTTTTAAAACCATGGGTGGAGGTGTTAAATGAGGCTGGGAGTGTGAGGGAAATATTTATTTAAAACAAAAATTAAATACAAATATATGGAGTAATGCTATATTTTAAATTTGCATAGTTTTTTCTATCTTAAACATCAAATGGGATGGAATTTTGTCCCATTTGAATCTAATGGGCTATGTGAAGCAAAGCATTATCACGCCTATACTAGAAATGACAATTATCACTTGCTGTGTTACCCTCAATGATAAAAAAAAAAAAAAAAAAAAAAAAAAAACAATGGAAATCTCTCACAGCACAGGGAGAAACTCTTTCCTGTAAGCTGGCCTTTATGGAGGTCACATAATTTGGAAGAGTTCAGATTGGTTGAACTAGAATGTAAATTCCAGGAAGGTACAGACTGTTAACCGTTTCATGTATTAATGAATCTCCAGCACTGAAACAATGAATACTCAACAAATTCCAAATGAAGGAATAAGTGAAAGACATAATTCCTGGATGAAAAGCAGCTGACTGTGGTTATCCAGCAGATGAGGAGATGAGGACTTCTACAGAGTAGGGCCCAGCCCTAGCCAGCACTCTATGGCCAGCAGGGAATGGCCCTCTGTAGGACTTCAGGCCACACAGTTTGGTTTCCTCCCACTGAGGTGAGGATTGGTGGAATTCATCTTTTTCCACCAGCAAATATTTATTGAACACCCACTGTGGAACAGACGCTGGCCTGAGTGCTTGCCAAGGTCCTGAGAAACTATAAGACTGTTCAGGCCCTTTCACAGTTTTTCAGGACCCTGACAAGCGCTTGGTCACCCCTGACAGCACTCAGGCCTCCAGCCAGGAGAGGCTGAGGGACTAAGGCCACCCCGTCAGACCCTCAAGAGTACATCAGGGTTCCTTGTCCTGGTGAGTTGGCACGTCAACCTTGCCTTTCTCTCCCCCTGCACACAGGGGCCTTGAAACATGTGGGGCCCTAAATGGGAAACCTTAAAAAGAAAGGGGCTAGCTTTGCAGTAGGAAACTAAGACAGCGTCTGGCAGAAGAGATGGGGGTGTGGTCTATGTTGTTTGTCAAAGTTTTTTGATTGGCTCTCTTGATTTCCATGCACATAAACAGCACGTGATCTCCATAGACTCCTGTTATAATGAAGGCGCATGATGATTTGACCTTTAACGTGATTGGTGCAACTATGGAAATTCCCTCCTAAAATCCCCCTGCTTGCCTATATAAGCTGGGAGTTTGCAGCAATAAAGCAGAACTGCTCAGACAGAACCCCTGTCGGGTCTGATTGTCTCTCGCGCGCGGAGGGGCTGGGTTGGCGGACAGCAGGCTCACCTCTCCTTGGGACCCCTCAGCTTTTTTGAGGAAAGTTCCACTGCCTCTCTCTTTCTGCGGAGCACCCCCTGCAGAGATGGGGTCAGTCTCTGCCAGGAAGCAGAGATCTTTTTTCCTTCCCCACAGAGGCCACAAGCAGCAGCAATGGAACAGGAGCAGTGAGGAGCAATGTCACAGTTCTAAACCTCTCTTCAGGAACAGAGACCTGGGAGGGGAAAAGGCTTGCTCTTTGGTAACCAAAGGCTCCTACCCATATCCTAGTAACGCACTCCCCATCCTCTCCCCCATGAAGAGCAAGTGATGGAACCGTGCTGGAAGCACGGACCCTTTCAGACACAGCCCTCTACCTCCCCAGGAGCAGAGGAATCCTGGCTGCAAATGCTTGCTGGGGTCTGGAAGCAGCAGCTCCTAGCCCAGTTCTCCAAGACATATTGACCCCTTGCTGCTCCCTCAGAGCTGGAGAAGCGTTAAGCACAAAGAAAATGGAATCTCTAAAAAGCTTTCCTGTCAACTGTTATTTTACCATTTATTTCTAAACACAGTTTAACCACTCCACCCCAATGGCTGCAATCAAAGCAGATAAAATGCCTACTCCTGTCATCAGGAAAGATGGGCTGCGGGTGGGAGGCACACATGGGAACCACATGGCCACATCTTAGTTCTCCCCTTGCTCAGCTGCAGGAAAGTTTAGGCACCGGCTGTGGGACTTCAAGAAAAAGCTAGTGCTTTCATAGCTAAGTTGGGACATGAGCACAAAGAGTAACAGGAGGAAAGGAAGTGTGCTTCTGACTTTGCGGGAGGCAGGGAAGTGATGAAGACAGGGAGTAGTTTTTCCCATTTAGTATGAAATCTTACTCATTAATGCTGAAGCCAAACAATAAAAAATCATCTTCTTAGGATTGCATATAGTTTTTAAACCTTCTCCCACAAAAAAAATATCCATAGTAATGATTTCATATTATTCTCACCACAATCCAAAGAATTGGAAAATTTTTCATTATTTTCCTTGAAAAGACAGTACACATGGAGACACACTGTCACATGCCGGAGGTCACGCCTCAGAGAGATAGTGGCAAAGCTGGAATTAACACGTGCATCTCTTGCTTGCCAGATCTGTGTGTGCTTCCCAGGTTAGAGGTGACAAAGGACAGCCCTGTGGCGGGTCTGGCCCCTAACCTGTATTTGTAAATAAAGCTTTATTGGAACACAGCCACATCCAGATGATAGCCGCTTCCAGGCTACAATAGGAGAGATGAATAATTGTGACAGAGACCACCCGGCCCACAGAGCCTAAAATATTTAATAACTAGCACTTTACAAAGGACTTCCCTGGTGGCTCAGATGGTAAAGTGCCTGTCTACAATGCAGGAGACTAGGGTTTGATCCCTGGGTCAGAAAGATCCCCTGGAGAGGGAAACGGCTATCTACTCCAGTACTATTGCCGGGAAAATCCCATGGACAGAGGAGCCTGGTAGGCTACAATCCATGGGGTCACAAAGAGTCAGACACGACTAAGTGACTTCACTTTAACTTTAACTTTACAAAAAAGTTTGCTTCCTCCTGGGCACCCATCCACTTCTTCTAGGGTCACTCTTTGCAACCCCATGAATCACAGCATGCCAGGCCTCCCTGTTCATCACCATCTCCCAGAGTTCACTCAGACTCACGTCCATCGAGTCAGTGATGCCATCCAGCCATCTCATCCTCGGTTGTCCCCTTCCTCTCCTATCCCGAATCCCTCCCGGCATCAGAGTCTTTTCCAATGAGTCAACTCTTCCAATGAGGTGGCCAAAGTACTGGAGTTTCAGCTTTACCATCATGCCTTCCAAAGAAATCCCAGGGTTGATCTCCTTCAGAATGGACTGGTTGGATCTCCTTGCAGTCCAAGAGATTCTCAAGAGTATAATCCAACACCACAGTTCAAAAGCATCAATTCTTCGGCACTCAGCCTTCTTCACAGTCCAACTCTCATATCCATACGTGACTAATGGAAAAAACATAGCCCCTTGACTATATGG
>SJYC01077253.1:0-11552 GCA_006408675.1 Madoqua kirkii | reverse complement strand
TAACAGAAGCAGAAGATGTTAAGAAGAGGTGGCAAGAACACACAGAAGAACTGTACAAAAAAGATCTTCAAGACCCAGATAATCACAATGATGAGATCACTCATCTAGAGCCAGATATCCTGGACTGTGAAGTCAAGTGGGCCTTAGAAAGCATCACTACGAACAAAGCTAGTGGAGGTGATGGAATTCCAGTTGAGCTGTTTCAAATCCTGAAAGATGATGCTGTCAAAGTGCTGTACTCAATATGCCAGCAAATTTGGAAAACTCAGCAGTGGCCACAGGACTGGAAAAGGTCAGTTTTCATTCCAATTCCAAAGAAAGGCAATGCCAAAAAATGCTCAAACTACCACACAATTGCACTCATCTCACATGTTAGTAAAGTAATGCTCAAAATTCTCCAAGCCAGGCTTCAGCAATACGTGAACCATGAACTCCCTGATGTTCAAGCTGGTTTTAGAAAGGACAGAGGAACCAGAGATCAAATTGCCAACATCTGCTGGATCATGGAAAAAGCAAGAGACTTCCAGAAAAACATCTATTTCTGCTTTCTTGACTATGCCAAAGCGTTTGACTGTGTGGATTACAATAAACTGTGGAAAATTCTGAAAGAGATGGGAATACCAGACCACCTGACCTGCCTTTTGAGAAACCTGTATGCAGGTCAGGAAGCAACAGTTAGAACTGGGCATGGAACAACAGACTGGTTCCAAATAGGAAAAGGAGTACGTCAAGGCTGTATACTGTCACCCTGTTTATTTAACTTACATGCAGAGTACATCATGAGAAATGGTGGACTAGAAGAAACATAAGCTGGAATCAAGATTGCTGGGAGAAATATCAATAACCTCAGATATGAAGATGACACCACTCTTATGGCAGAAAGTGAAGAGGAACTAAAAAGCCTCTTGAGGAAAGCAAAAATGTTGGCTTAAAGCTCAACATTCAGAAAACAAAGATCATGGCATCCGGTCCTATCACTTCATGGGAAATAGATGGAGAAACAGTGGAAACAGTGTCAGACTTTATATTTTTGTGTTCCAAAATCACTGCAGATGGTGACTGCAGCCATGAAATTAAAAGACGCTTACTCCTTGGAAGAAAAGTTATGACCAACCTAGATAGTATATTCAAAAGCAGAGACATTACTTAGCCGATGAAAGTCTGTCTAGTCAAGGCTATGGTTTTTCCTGTGGTCATGTATGGATGTGAGAGTTTAACTGTGAAGAAGGCTGAGCACTGAAGAATTGATGCTTTTGAACTGTGTTGTTGGAGAAGACTCTTGAGAGTCCCTTGGACTGCAAGGAGATCCAACTAGTCCATTCTAAAGGAGATCAACCCTGGGATTTCTTTGGAAGGAATGATGCTAAAGCTGAAACTCCAGTACTTTGGCCACCTATTGCAAAGAGTTGACTCATTGGAAAAGACTCTGATGTTGGGAAGGATTGGGGGCAGGAGGAGAAGGGGACGACCGAGGATGAGATGGCTAGATGGCATCACTGACTTGATGAACGTGAGTCTGAGTGAACTCCGGGAGATGGTAATGGACAGGGAGGCCTGGCGTGCTGCAATTTATGGGGTTGTGAAGAGTCAGACACAACTGAGCGATTGAACTTAATTGAACATAGAATTCACTTAGTAGTGCTACTGCTCTGGGCTATCCATAGGCAGGATAAACAGAACAAGAGTGATGAGGGGAGGAAAGGATGAAATCTAAATTAATAGTATGTTGGCACATGTGTGTTGGTATGTCTTGAGGGCAGCATGGAGGTCACAGCAAAGTCCCCTCAAGCCTGGTGTTGTTTTTATCTTCAGTTATACCTAATGAAGAATGGAGACTTTTTCATAGATCTGTCGTTACTTTGGGTCATATTTCTAGGACTGAGATGGTCATTTCAATGGTTAGAGAGGAGGAATAGGAGAAGAGGAATAGGAGAAGGCGTGTGTCTGCTAAGTTGCTTGGTGGTGCTGGTGGTTTAGTCACTCAGTCGTGTCTCACTCTGTGCAACCCCATGAACTGAAGCCTGCCAGGCTCCCCCATCCATGAGATTGTCTAGGCAAGAATACTGGAGTGGATTGCTATTTCCTTCTCCAGGGGATCTTCCCAACCCAGGGATGGAACATACATCTCTTATGGCTCCTGCACCAGAAGGTGAGTTCTTTACTGCTAGTGCCACTGGGAAGCCCAGGAGAAGGCATAGATGGGCAATAAGAGAGAGGTTGCAGAATCTCACAAACCCTTGGTCATTTATCTGGGAAGGGCATGAGGGTCTCAGGAATGCAGGTAAATGGCTGACTTCAAAGAAAGTCAACCTCTTTACGGTTGTTTTAGGGATTAGGAGAGATCCTTTGTGCGCAACACTTCATAAAGAGCCTGGAAAATAATCATCACAGTAAACGATAGTTATTATTATTAACACATGTGGTATGGTTAAACAGAAAATCTCCATGTTTCATTCTACCTTATGGATTCCACAAATTTGTCTGTCCTACAGTGAAAAAAAAATGCTTAACATGCATGAAGTGTGTCAAACTTTTCAAAAGCAATCAAACAGTGCTTACTTACATGCTGGTATACTTGTTTTTATCACCATTGTGATACTTAAGTCCACTGTGTACTTCCAAACATATTCCTAAAGACGTAAATTCAATAAAGTCCAGAATATATTTGGCAAAATATTTTTTTCCTTAACTTTTGAAGCTGCGTGTTTGGAAGAAAACTTATTCACATGCTATTAATTATTTGACACATAATTAAGAACTTGAAAACAGTTAAAAAGCACTTTCAAGCTTTCTTTTCCTTGAGAAATTGAAGTTGTCTTTGGTTTTGTTTGGGACTAAAACACTAATCATGTCTTGCTCCATTTAGGCAGAAACAACTCTTTGCTTACCCATAGTAATAGGGGATCTTCCTGACCCAGGGATTGAACCCAGGTCTCCTGCATTGCAGGCAGATTTTTTAAAAAATTTTTTAATTGAAAATTAATTACTTTACAGAATTTTGTGGTTTTCTGTCATACATCAATAAGTCAGCCAGCCACAGGTACACCCATGTCCCCTTCCTCCCATCTCCCTCCTCATCCCACCCTTCAGCCAGTCACAGAGCCCCTGTTGGAGTTCCTTGAGTCATACAGCAAATTCCCATTGGCTATCTTACATATGGTATTGTAAACTTCTGTGTTACTCTCCTTATTCATCTCCCCTTCTCCCTCCTCTCCTTCATTGTGTCCATAGGTCTGTTCTCTGTCTGTTTCTCCATTGCTGCCTGGAAAATAAGTTCATCAGTGCTCTCTTTACATTCCATATATATGTGTCAGTATACCATATTTATATTTTTCTTTCTGACTTACTTCACTCTGTACAGTAGGCTCTAATTTTCTCCACCTCATTAGAACAGATTCAGATGCATTCCTTTTTATGGCTGAGTAGTATTCTGTTGTATATACATACCACAATTTCTTTATCCATTCATCTGTTGATGGACATATGTTCCTTCCATTTTCTAGCTATTGTAAATAGTGCTGCAGTGAACATTGGAGGACATGTGTATTTTTCAATTTTGGTTTCTTTAGGGTATATGCCAGAGAAGGCAATGGCAACTCACTCCAGTACTCTTGCCTGGAAAATGCCATGGATGGAGGAGCCTGGTAGGATGCAGTCCATGGGGTCGTGAAGAGTTGGACACAACTGAGCAACTTCACTTTCACTTTTCACTTTCACTTTTCACTTTCATGCATTGGAGAAGGAAATGGCAACCCACTCCAGTGTTCTTACCTGGAGAATCCCAGGGACAGTGGAGCCTAGTGGGCTGCTGTCTATGGGGTCGCACAGAGTCAGACACAACTGAAGTGACTTAGCAGCAGCAGGGTATATGCTTAGGAGTGGGATTCCTGGGTCATATGGTGGTTTTATTCCTAGCTTTTTAAGGAGTTTCCATACTGTCTTCCATAGTAGCTGTATCAGTTTATATTCCCACCAGTTTATATTTGCATTTTGCTGATAATGAGTGATATTAAGCACCTTATCTTCTTTATCTTTGACAAAGGAGTCAAGAATATATAATGGAGAAAAGACAATCTCTTTAACAAGTGGTGGTGGGAAAACTGGTCAACCACTTGTAAAGAATTTCCCCATCCCATCCCTCTGGGTCATCCCAGTGCACCAGCCCCTAGCACCCTGTCTCGTGCCTCGAACCTGGACTGGCAATCCATTTCAGACATGATAATATACATGCTTCAATGCCATTCTCCCAAATCATTCCACCCTTGCCCTCTCCCACAGAGTCCAAAAGACTGTTCTATATGTATGTGTCTGTTTTGCTGTCTCTTATACAGGGTTATCGTTACCATCTTTCTAAATTCCATATCTATGTCTTAGTATACTGTATTAGTATTTTTCTTTCTGGCTTACTTCACTCTGTATAATAGGCTCCAGTTTCATCCACCCCATTAGAACTGATTCAAATTATTCTTTTTAATGGCTGTGTAATATTCCATTGTGTATATGTACCACAGCTTTCTTATCCATTCATCTGCTGATGGACATCTAGGTTGCTTCCATGTCCTGGCTATTATAAACAAACAAAAGAAGCAACTGACAGAGAATTAATCTCAAAAATATACAACCAACTCATGAAACTCAATTCCAGAAAAATAAATGACCCAATCAAAAAATAGGCCAAAGAACTAAACAGACATTTCTCCAAAGAAGACATACAGATGGCTAACAAAAAAATGAAAAGATGCTCAACATCACTTATTATTAGAGAAATGTAAATGAAAACCACAATGAGGTACCATTTCATGCCAGTCAGAATGGCTGCTATCCAAAAGTCTACAAGCAATAAATGCTTGAGAGGGTGTGGAGAAAAGGAAACCCTCTTACACTGTTGGTGGGAATGCAAACTAGTACAGCCACTTTGGAGAACAGTGTGGAGATTCCTTAAAAAACTGGAAATAGAACTGACATATGACAGTGTTCATTGCAGCACTCTTTATAATAGCCAAGACTTGTGTTTCCTTATTAATTTTCTGTTTTGATGATCTGTCCATTGTTGTAAGTGGGGTGTTAAAGTCTCCTACTATTATTTTGTCACTGTCAATTTTTCCTTTTATGTCTGTTAGCGTTTGTCTTATGTATTGAGGTGCTCCTATGTTGGATGCATAGATATTTACAATTGTTATGTCTTCCTCTTGGATTGATCCCTTGATCATTATGTAGTGTCCTTCCTTATTTCCTGTAATGGTCTTTATTTTAAGGTCTGTTTTGTCTGATATAAGGATTGCTACTCCAGCTTTCTTTTGCTTCCTATTTTCATGGAATATATTTTTTCATCCTCTCACTTTCAGTCTACATATGTCTTTAGGTCTGAAGTGGGTTTCTTGTAAACAGTATACATATGGGTCTTGTTTTTGCACCCATTCAGCCAGTCTGTGTCTTTTGGTTGGAGCATTTAATCCATTTACATTTTAAGTTATTATCAATATATATGTTCCTATTGCATTTTCTTAATTATTTGGGGTTAATTTTATAGACCTATTTTCTTCTCTTGTATTTTTTGACTATATAAGTCCCTTTAACATTTGTTGTAAAGCTGGTTTGCTGGTACTGAATTCTCTTAACTTTTGATTGTCTGAAAAGCTTTTTATTTCTCCATCAATTTTGAATGAGATCCTTGCCAGGTACAGTAATCTTGGTTGCAGATATTTCCCTTTCAGTATTTAAATATATCCTGCCATTCCCTTCTGGCCTGCAGAGTTTCTGCTGAAAAATCAGATGTTAAGCATATGGGGTTTCCCTTGTATGTTACTTGTTGCTTCTCCCTTGCTGCTTTTAATATTCTTTCTTTGTATTTAGTCTTTTTTAGTTTGATTAGTATGTGTCTTGATGTGTTCTCCTTGGGTTTATCCTGTATGGGACTCTTTGTGCCTCTTGGACTTGATTGACTATTTCTTTTCCATGTTGGGGAAATTTTCAACTATAATCTTTTCAAAAATTTTCTCATACCCTTTCTGTTTTTCTTCTTCTTCTGGGACCCCTATAAATTCAAATGTTGGTGTGTTTGATATTGTCCCAGAGGTCTCTGAGACTGCTCTCAGTTCTTTTCATTCTTTTTACCTTATTCTGCTCTTCAGAAGTTATTTCCACCATTTTATCTTCCAGCTCACTGATTTGTTCTTCTGCTTCAGATATTCTGCTATTGATTCCTTCCAGAGTATTTTTAATTTCAGTGTTGTTTGTCTCTGTGTGTTTATTCCTTAATTCTTCTGAATCTTTGTTAATTGATTCTTGCATTTTCTGCATTTTGTTTTCAAGGTTTTTAATCATCTTTACTATCATTATTCTGAATTTTATTCAGGCGGTTTGCCTAGTTCCTCTTCATTTATTTGGACTTCTGTGTTTCTAGTTTATTCCTTCATTTGTGTAGTATTTCTCTGCCTTTTCATAATTTTTTAACTTACTGTGTTTGAGGTCTCCTTTTCCCAGGCTTTAAGGAAACTTGAATTCTTTCCTTGAAGAAGGTGGAAGTCTTTCTTCCTTTTGGTTTCTGCCCCCCTAATGTTGGTCTAGCAGTTTGTGTAAGCTTCATATAGAGTGAGATTTGTGCTGAGTTTTTGTTTGTTTGCTTGTTTTTCCTCTGATGAGCAAGGCTGAGTGAGGTGGTAATCCTGTCTGCTGATGCTTGGGTTTGTATTTTTGTTTTGTTTGTTGTTTAGATCAGGTGTCCTGCACAGGGTGCTACTGGTGGTAGGTTGATACTGGGTCTTGTATTCAAGTGGTTTCCTTTGTGTGAGTTCTCACTATTTGATACTCCCTAGGGTTAGTTCTCTGGTAGCCTATGGTCTTAGAGTCTCACAGCTTGATCTCTGGTCAGGAACCTTCGTTCTACAAGTAGTTTGTTATGGCATTAAGTGAGATTAAAACAAATATCCAAAAATAAGAAGCCAAAGATGAACCCTAAACAAATGGCAGTTACAAAATCAGGCAAATAATAATTAAAATAATGGAATATACACATATACATATATACCCATGAGCAAAGTCAAAAGAGTCCAACAAAAATAAAGTACAGTAGGTTGACCAGCAAACAAAGGAAGTCAAAAATTATATTTACCAGTTAAAACAAAACTAACTAAAGCACAAACTGGAAAACGAAACTAAAGCAAGGTGCCAAGTGGGAAATAAAGCAGTGCAAAGAAAACTAACAAATATGTTGAGTGGAAAGTAAAGAAAGAAAAGCAAGAAAGAATAGATATGCAAGGTTAAATAGAGGTAGATAAAGGTTTATATACATTAAGGATTAACTGTAAGGGGAAAAGAACAGTAGGAAAGGCAAATAAAAGAATAAATGTAGAAAAAATATAATAGATTTAAAAAATTAAAATTATAAAAATGAAAAAAGAAGAAAAAGAAAAAAGGAAAAAGAAAAAAGAAAACTCCACAGAACTGCAAAAGCCCAACATACAGACAGAAGTTTATAACAACAACAAAAAGTGTGACTGAATACACACACACACACACACACACACACATATATATACACACACACAAGCAAAATCAAAACAGTCCAACAAAAAGAAAGTATAATAGTTTGACCTGGTGAACAAAGGAAAGCAAAAATTATATCTACCAGAACAAAACTAACTAAAGCACAAACTGGCAAACAGTTTCCACAAACTGGAAAACAAAAGCAAGGTACCAATTGGGGAATAAAGCAATGAAAATAAAACTAACAGATATGTTGAGGGGAAAGGGGAGAAAGAAAAGAAAAAATAGATATGCAAAGTGAAATAGAGGTAGATAAAGAAGATTTATAAACATTAAAGATTAAGTGCAAGGGGGAAAGACCAGTAAGAAAAGCAAACAAAGGAATAAATGCAGGAAAAAAATAATAGGTTTAAAAAATTACAAATTAAAACAGAAAAAAGAGAAAAAAAGTGAAACTCCACAGAACTGCAAAAGCCCAACACAGAGGTAGAGGTTTATAACAACAACAAAAAAATGTGACTGAGAAAAAAAAGCTCAAAAGTTTAATTGTATTTCTTAGTGCCAATAAAATTGGCAACTAAACAACGGGGGGCAGCGGGAGGGAAAAAAGAAAATCCAAAAGAATCTACAGAACAAGTCAAAAAATAAAAATAATAAATGTTCTTCTTGAGTCATGCTGTCAGAGTCCTTTCCCTCGCTGAGAGTCCACCTTACCTCCCTATGATGTCCTCCAACACTGTGCTGATCTCTGAACCTGCTGTGGGGGCAGCTCAGGTTCTAATCTGGTCTTACTCCTGTGTGTTCTTGCCTTCAATGTCCACAGCTATCAGAACTAGTGCATTTTCCTTTGTGGGAGCTCTCAGTGCTTTTGTATATTCTATAGACACAGAGTCTGCCTAGTTGATCCTGTGGATTTAATCTGAAGCTTGTACAGGTGGTGGGAAGGTTTTGGGCCTTCTTCCTTAGCACACTGCCCCTGGGTTTCAATTGTGATTTTATTTCCACCTGTACATGTCGGTTGTCCACTGGGGTTTGCTCCTGAGGCTGCCCTGGAGGGCTTGGGTTTGCCTCTATGAGGGCCAGGTGTGGAGGTGGTGCAACTGCTTGGGTCACAGGGATTCTGGCAGCACAAGGTATTCACGGGGCTTGGCGGCCAAGGCAGCAGGCAATATAGTGCTCTAGAAAGTTATGGCAACCAGTATTGGCCAATATGCTCCAGTATCCTTGCTTCGAGAACCCCCCTCCCTGATAAACAAGCCTGGCAGGCCACAGTCTACAGCGTTGCAAAGAGTCAGACACAAGTGAAGTGACCCTGTGCGCATAGATGCAAGACTTATTTTGCCTGTGGCAGCTCTGCCCCAGTGAGAGTTGAGTGTGAAGGTGGTGCAGCTGCTTGGCTTGCAGGGACCCCGGTGGCGCTAAGTGTGCAGGGACACAGACTGCCTCCTCTGCAGGAGCTGTGGCCCTATCAGAGTCTTTTTTCCAGCCTCTTGTAGCTGGCAATCAGAAGGCCGCTTTGGCAAGTCTTTCTCTGTAGCTTCACCTGTTTGGGCACTTAGAGGGCTCCCTTGCCTGGGGTCCTTCTCTGTTGTTCAGCATATCAGGCACATAGAGTGGCCCCCTTGGCTGGGGTCCTACTCTGTAGACTGGTGCATCAGGCACTTAAAGGGGTACCCTGGGTGGGGTCCTGCTCTGTAGTTCAATGCTCAGGCATTTGCTGGGCCAGCCTCCCTATTGTTCAGCTGCCAATGCTGCGTTGTGGGGAGTAAGAGGCTGTGGTGATGGCTCCGCCCCCTACACATGACTCAGCAGTATTGTCTTGCTTCCATGGCTGCCTGGCTTTCCTCCACTGGCATTTCCTATCACAGTCTCCTCCCTCACATCCCCTTGATCCATCTCTCTACTGTCAATAGTAGCCCTCACCCTGGGATTGCTCCATAATACCTAAACTCCAGCTCCCAGCCACTGCACCTTCCAGGGGACCAGTGTTCCTGTCTGGGGTATGTATGGTTGCAGCAAGGACCGTCTGATTCTCATTCCATTTAGGCTGCCACAGATCAGCTGTTTTGGCCTTAAATGTTTCTCCTCTGACTCAGCTGATTGCCCCATGTGGGGATTGGACCTTTGCTTCAGTTCCCCTACCTGCAAAGGGCAGGTAGAGTCCTACTAATGCTCCTGTTTTCCCCCCTAGTTCCTTCATCCTACCGAGTTTTGCATGGTTCTGTATATTCTTTTCCACTGGTCAGTTTCTCCTGTTTGCTCCCAGCTGGTGTTCTGCATGCACTTCTGTGTCTGAAGGTGTATTCTTGATGTATCCGTGGAGAGAGATATGTATTCCATGTCCACCTACTCCTTCTCCATCTTGTTCTCCCATTCCTACCTTTCTTAATGCCTTTATCCATTACGGATTTATGATTTTAGGTCAGTATAGCAATATGAGAGAAAGGATGTGATAAGACTAGACAAATACTACCTTTCAATCTTCTTACTCAAGTTTTTAAACTGGTGGGACTTGTCCTCTCTCCCAACCTTGTCTAATATACTCTGCAAAAAAAGGCTCAACGTGTTTTATATGTGCCCTCTAATTTTTGTGTGCCCTATAGCCCCATTTTGGGGACTCCTTGGCCTTGCTTTTCTTTTTCTCAGACTTTATATTTTTCTCGATGCACATGGCCAGCAGCATCAGCATTCCCTGGGACCTCGTTAGGAAATCTAATGGTCAGGTCCCACCTCAGCCTTAAAGGAATCAAAAGTTGGGGGAGGTCAGGTAGGGGGCCTAGCAGTCTTTGTTTTAATGAACCCTCCAGGGGATTCTGATGCACTGTGAATTTGGAGAATTGGTTTAAATAACCTTAATAGAGATTTCTGTGTTCCACAGGATGATTTTTAAGAGTAAAAGTTTCCTTATGCGTAAACTGCCCATTTAGTCTCCTTTGTTTTTTTTTTTTTAAACTTAATAGATCTTTTTTTTTTTTAAGTGGTTTCAGGTTTACAGAAAAATTGAGCAGAAAGTACAGAAAGTTCCCATATACTTTCCTCACCTCAGATTCCTCTATTACTAATATTTTGCCGCCGTTAATATAGTACACTTGTTATACTTGTTATACTTGATGGGCCAATATTGATATATTAACTAAAGTCCAGAATTTCCCTGATAATTTCCCTGATAGCTCAGTTGGTAAAAAATCTGCCTGCAATGTTGGAGACCTGGGTTCCATCCCTAGGTTGGGACGATGAGAAGGGAAAGGCTACCCACTCCAGTATTCTGGCCTGGAGAATTCCATGGACTGTATAGTCCATGGGGTCACAAAGAGTCAGACATGACTAATCCACTTTCACTTTTAACAAAGTCCAGAATTTACCTTAGGGTTCCCTCTTTGTGTTTCGTATTCCATGGGTTTGAACCAATTTACCACGATTAGGGTGTCATACAGAATATCTTCACTGTCCTAAAAATCCTCCGTGCTCCGCCTGTTCATTATTCCCTCTTCCCACACCCATGACAGCCACTGGTCATTTTACTGCCTCCACAGTTTTGCCTTTTCCAGAATGTCATATAGTTGGAATCATACAGTATATAGCCTTGTCCAAATGGCTTCTTATACTTCTTTTAGAATGCCTCCATATCTTTGGGTAACTTGATGGTGCATTTATTTTTTTCACTAAATAATATCCCATTTTAAAGTTAATAATATCCCATTTTCCCATTACTATGGTTTGTCTATCCTTTCACCTACTGAAGAAAATCTTGGTTTTTCCTGGTTTTGGCAATTATGTGTAAAGCTGCTATAAACATCTGTGTGCAAGTTTTGATGTGGATGTAAATTTTCAAGTCTTTTGGGTAAACACCAAGGTGCATGATTGCTGAATCATATAATAAGAGTATGTTTAGTTTTGTAAGAAATTGTCAAATGCTCTTCCAAAGTGAGTGTGCTATTTTGCATTCCCACTAAGGAGAGTTCCTGTTGCAAAAAGTTATATTTTACTACATATGACTTAATTCATTTTGTATCTTTCCATGGTCAGAAATAACTTTATCTACCACATCTGGGATGAATATAATATTC
>SJYC01077249.1:0-45776 GCA_006408675.1 Madoqua kirkii | reverse complement strand
GTGCTATATAATATATATATTATTATATTATATATATTATATATTATTATATATAATATATATTATATATATTATATTATGTATAGAATATATATGTTATATACATAGCATAATATATTGTGCTATAATATATATAGCACATATAATTGCTATATTATTGCCAATTGGTAAACAAATTTTTAATCATTCAGATCATAGCATTATTATTGTTGAAAACTGCAAATATAGTTTATAGATCATTATATTTGTAATTACTTACTCATCACCATTTTTCTTTTTTCTGTGTTGAGCTCTTCAATATTCAAATGATTGCTCTAGTGACAGTGATGGGCAAAATGTTTTGTGTTTCTCAATTCAAATAAACCCCAAGCAGTGAATGACAAGCTATTTTGTTAGCAAAGATTAACAAGGAGTGATGTCTGAAAAACTGACCTGTATATAGCCACAGGCAGTGCTGCTAGTATTTTAAACAGTATTATTTCTAAAAAAAAAAAATGCCATTACTTTGGTATTATCTGAGCACATCTAGTATCTTTATTCTCCCAAGTTTTATATCGTTTGTTCTATTTGAAACTGATGTAAAATGCAAAACATTCTCTCTGACTGATACCCATTGGGAACCAAGTATTAGGTTAATTATTATTAAAACGTTGTTGCAGTTACAATGCATATGTGGTTTATTGCAAGAGGAAGAAGCCAAGTCATGACTAGGATGGCCTATGATCCTATGGCTAGGACAGAGGGAGAGGGGCTACAGAGTAAAAATGATTTCACTTAATGTCCACATTACAGAAATTTATGGTTAGGTAGCACATAATTTCTTTACAGCATAGCAGCAAATTGAAATGGTATAATACATCTTTTTTTCTTCAAATTCTCTGTACACTCAAATTTGTTTCTACAAAGTAACTCAAAATGACACAAAGTGTTCATCAGTTAACATAGACATAAGGATTATAGAATCAGAAGGAGTATTGCACAGTAGTTAAATATATGGTTGTGGGGATGACTACTTGCCTTCAAATTCTGCCTCCTCCATTAACTGATTAGCATGCAAAGATTTGGAGATACTTGTCCACAAAGCATCAGAAGAGAGATTTAAATACAAACTACAAACTATGTTATGCTGAACCATTGCTTAAAACCTTTCAATGGGCCCCACTCCACACAATGGAATCCCAGATCCGTACAATGGTCTGTGGGATGTTGAGTGAGATGAACTCTCACTGTATATTCAAGGCATTCTCCTCCCCACCCTGCAGCCCCTTACTCACACCTGTGCTCCCAGGTCTATCAGTTTTTACATTGTTCCAGTTTGCCCTTCTCATTGTATTTGCTTTTCCCCTGTTTGAATTCTTATCCTCACATTCTTCACACAGCTGTCCCTCATCTTTTAAACTGGGAGTAGTAATGTTCCCTTATTAATGATACCATTTCTAACACCATAGCTAACATAGATCCCTCACTAGTTTCATCCTATTGTCTATTCAGTTCAGTTCAGTCACTCAGTCATGTCCAGCTCTTCACAATTCTATGGACCACAGCACGCCAGACCTCCCTGTCCATTACCAACTCCGGGATTTTACTCAAACTCATCTCCATTGAGGCGGTGATGCCATCCAACCATCTCATCCTCTGTCGTCCCCTTCTCCTCCTGCCCTCAATCTTTGCCAGCATCAGAGTCTTTTCAAATAAGTCAATCTTTCTCAGCATCAGGTGGCCAAAGTATTGGAGGTTCAGCTTCAACATCAGTCCTTCCAATGAACACTCAGGACTGATCTCCTTTAGGATGGACTGGTTGGTCTCCTTGCAGTCCAAAGGACTCTCAAGAGTCTTCTCCAACACCACAGTTCAAAAGCATCAATTCTTTGGCACTCAGCTTTCTTTATAGTCCAAATCTCTCATCCATACACGACCATTGGAAAAACCATAGCCTTGACGAGACGGACCTTTGTTAGCAAAGTAATGTCTCTGCTTTTTAATATGCTGTCTAGGTTGGCCATAACTTTCCTTCCAAGGAGTAAGTGTCTGAAACCATCTGCAGTGATTTTGGAGCCCCCAAATATAAAGTTAGCCACGTTTCCACTTTTTCCCCATCTATTTGTCATGAAGTGATGGGACCAGATGCCATGATTTTAGTTTTCTGAACGTTGAGCTTTAAGCCAACTTTTTCACTCTCCTCTTTCACTTTCATCAAGAGGCTCTTTAGTTCTTCTTCACTTTCTGCCATAAAGGTGGTGTCATCTGTATATCTGAGGTTATTGATATTTCTCTCAGCAATCTTGATTCCAGCTTGTACTTCAGCCAGTCAATGTTTCTCATAATGTACTCTGCAAATAAGTTAAAGAAGCAGGGTGACAATATTCAGCCTTGACATACTCCTTTTCCTATTTGGAACCAGGTTTTTTTTTTTTTTTCCTATAAAATGTATTGAAATTTGTGATCATTTCCTTTGACTCTATGTTTTGTCTGTGTTCTATACCAGATGGAAAGCTGTTTAGAAAAGAGACTATGAGTGACTACCTGTCAGTCTTCTCTGATCCTAATGCTTCTCTCAGCATCTGGCCCCCTGTGATGGACACTAAATAATGGTGGACTGATTGAGTGGCCTGTAGAGCAGTTCAATTTCCAGAAATATCACTAGCCTGTATAATCAAAAGTTCACTATGTGCCAGGACATGTAACACTTGCCACGTGTTCTACATGCACTATCTCATTAATTTTTATAAAAACAGCCTGAGGTAAGTATTGGGCTGGCCAAAATGCTCACTTGGGTTTTTCAGTAACATCTTATCCCAAATGAACATTTTGGCCAGCCCAATACTATTATTTCAGTAAGAATGCTACTCAAGTGATTTAAGTAATTGCCGTGGTCACACAACTACTTAATGGAGAAAGCAGAGTTAGAACTCAGGTAGTCCTTCCCACCATCCACACTTCACTGTAACCAGATAACAGCAATTGGGCAGTTACTATATCCAGCCCCCTTAAGGATGCTCAGTAATTTTTAGTTGTTTTGTATAAATAAATCTGACTATATAAAGTTTTTGAAGGAAAAATGTGTTTGCCATTTCAACCTGCCATTGTCTTGGAGGGAAAATGACCACTGATAGTATACTGCTCCAGTGTGAGCACAGGTGGCATCCTTCTCATTTTGCTCCCCCTTCTCCCCTTGTAGGTCTCCCCATTCTTGATGGATAAGTTGACTTTTTCTTGCACTCAATCACATAATAAATCTTATAAAATGTCTTGTATTTCAAATCAGTTTTAAATACAACTAATGATAGAGAACAGAAATGTGAGACAAGTTACACATCATGTTGAAGAAGTGATGGATCAAAAAAAAAAAAAGAATTATCTTTAAAATATTATCAGGACTACTTTTGTGTGTACACAGGTCCTTTTATAAATATAAATTACTTTATTTAATCCTTGCTTTAAAAAATAGCTTGTCATTCCTAGCTTGAATTTTATTTGAACTGACAAAACACAAAATATGCTTGCCCATCACTGTCACTATATAGCCCTTTACTTGAGTCTTGAAAAGCATAATGGAATAAGAGGAATAATGGTGGAAAACAAAGTGTGCAAATACAAGGATCTGTAAATTGTATTTGCTGTTCTTATCAATAATGGTGGTATCAAATGGTAGCTTCAAAAAAAGCACTCTTTTCAAATGGCAAGTAATATGTAAATTACATATTAATTTGAAGCCATCCCAAGTTAACCAAAATAAATATTGCTTTTTAAAATTTTATTTTGAAAATTGTAGAGATCAACCATAAGTGACTTAAAATTTAGTTTGCTTTGGAAGAGGTCACCTGATTAGAAAATTTTAATTATACAAATTTGGGGAGGTAAATCAAAACCATGACTGAACAATCCCTATAGAAGATTTTATGAATATGTTCCCTCTCGTAATTATCCCCATTATAAATGCTAGATTGTTGTCAAGATCTTTCATTTCAGTTCACAAAGGATTAACAGCATGGCTTAATTTGGTTTTATCCATCTATTTATCATCTCAACATCTAGTAAACATATATTTGGCTGCAGGAACTGCTTCTCTAAGACTCATAAACCTATACCCTAAACTACGAATCATAATGCAAGATATTAAAAGTAAAATTCAACCAGGCACCAATAGACAACACATGAGAATTTCCAAAATTAGTTTTCAGATATTTATAAGCAGATGCTAAAAGGCAACATCACTCATTATCAGAGAAATGCAAATCAAAACCACAATGAAGTACCATTTCACAACAGTCAGAATGGCTGTGATCCAAAAGTCTACAAGCAATAAATGCTGGAGAGGGTGTGGAGAAAAGGGAACCCTCTTACACTGTTGGTGGGAATGCAAACTAGTACAGCCACTATGGAGAACAGTGTGAAGATTCCTTAAAACTCTGGAAATAGAACTGCCTTATGACCCAGCAATCCCACTGCTGGGCATTCACACCGAGGAAACCAGAATTGAAAGAGACGTGTATACCCCAATGTTCATTGTAACACTGTTTATAATAGCCAGGACATGGAACAACCTAGATGTCCATCAGCAGATGAATGGATAAGAAAGCTGTGATACATATACACAATGGAGTATTACTCAGACATTCAAAAGAATACATTTGAATTAGTTCTAATGAAGTGGATGAAACTGAAGCCTATTATACAGAGTGAAGTAAGCCAGAAAGAAAACCACCAATACAGTATACTAACACATATATATGGAATTTAGAAAGATGGTAATGATAACCCTGTATGTGAGACAGCAAAAGAGACACAGATGTATCAAACAGTCTTTTGGACTCTGTGGGAGAGGGAGAGGGTGGGATGATTTGTGAGAATGGCATTGAAACATTTATAATATCATATATGAAACAAATTGCCAATCCAGGTTTGATGCATGATATTGGATGCTTGGGGCTGGTGCACTGAGATGACCCAGAGGGATGGTATGGGGAGGGAGGAGGGAGGGGGGTTCAGGATGGGGAACACATGTATACCTGTGGCAGATTCATATTAATGTATGGCAAAACCAATATAATATTGTAAAGTAATTAGCCTCCAATTAAAATAAATAAATTTATATTTAAAAAAATAAAAGGCAACTCTTTGAATCAATTCTAGAACCTTTGGATTCCTCAGGAATGTAAAATTTATAAAAAGGGATTGGCAAGTTAAATAAGATAGGCTTTGATAATAAATATTTGAGAGGAATTATTTTCAGAAAGAGCTGTTGTACTCTGATTTTCTCACCACCTTGAAGCAAGTTCTCATCTCAGTCCTAGTAGGGGTACCGCCACAAAGGACAGAAGGAAGGTCCAAGACATGCTACTTTGTTGGACAAAGAGGAGGGGGCTGCTACTTTGTAGCAGCCTGCCTCTAAGAGCTGGAGAGAACAAGGGGTGTGCCAGTATTTCCTATAGAGAGCTGGAGACCATCTGTAAAAGGGGAGAAACAGCCTGGGTTCATCATGGGTCTTGTCCAGTTGTGTCCCCACAAGGGATACACAGATCCCTGGAGCAAAAGATGAAGTGGGGAGAGGCTTGCATTTCTAGGAACTGCTTAATTTAGAGAAAACTGTCATCCATAAAATGATGCATCTGCTGACCCAGGTCACATGAACTTTAGCTGAAAAGGAAATCCACAAACTATTTAGGGGTCCCTGGCAGCATCACACACTCTCACACAAGAATCAGCTTCAAACATCTTTGAGGCCCAAAGATCATAAAAACAACTTACAACTGTACCACTTAAATATAAGATTTCACTTTCCTTTGCTGCTTTACACTCACCTTTCCCCAGCTCTGTAGGTATCAGAATGTGTCCAACATGGTCAGGTAAGTGTAGAAAAGAACCAATAGAGAATTATACAAGAAGCTCCTTAGCTTGTCTTTCCTACTGCCAGCTTCCATTCTCCCTAAAGTTCTCAGGGAAGAAGGAGAAGTTATAATGCTCAGTAAAATTCAGAGTTCTCATTTATATCTTGGATTGGATATTCTAATCTCTGTGAAAAAGTGAGTGTAAAGGCATTGGTGTGGAAGTTTTCATCGAAGGACAGAGAAAATCACCCTAACTTGAATACATTTGAAAGAGATACTGGAAAAATAGACATAACGCTGTATTTTGATGATGTCAGTTGTTGCCCTCTATCATCATACTGGTTTCACATGCATTGCCACTTAAGAAATCTGCTTCAATTCCAAGCTGTCTAGAAAGGCAGAGCAAAGCCAAGTCCACGCACTAAAGTCTGCTCCACAGCAAGTACAGATGTGACTGGAAACACTGACTGAATTGAACTACAAAGTCATTGTAAAATTAAGGAAGTATTGAATTTCTATATTTGACCTAGTCTTTTCTTAAAGCTTCCAGTCTGTTACCTTTTCCATAGAATTTAGCTGTAACATCTGTGTAATTACAGGCTGGATTAACCTATCTATACATAATGTTGGTTATGAGTTTATTAGGGCTTCCCTGTGGCTCAGATGGTAAAGTATCTGCCCACATTGCAGGAGACTCAAGTTTGATTTCTGGATCAAGAAGATCCCTGGAGAAAGGAATGGCAACCCACTCCAGTATTCCTGCCTGGAGAATTCCATGGACAGAGGAGGTATAGTCCGTGGAGTCGCAGAGTTGGACATAAATGCTTATTGAAAAGAATTAATGAGTAGATGGTAGATTTAGTCCTGGGTCCTGACTTTAGTTTGCAGTGTGACCCTTTCAAGTGTCCTAATCTTTCTATCTAATCTTAGTTGTCTAATCTTAGTTCACTTATCTCTCTGTATATGTATGTATCTTCTTTGCACTCCTGTAAGGTGAATGTGCAGCTATAAAAATAATAATAAGGCATTTTAGTATAGTCCGTGGAGTCGCAGAGTTGGACATAAATGCTTATTGAAAAGAATTAATGAGTAGATGGTAGATTTAGTCCTGGGTCCTGACTTTAGTTTGCAGTGTGACCCTTTCAAGTGTCCTAATCTTTCTATCTAATCTTAGTTGTCTAATCTTCGTTCACTTATCTCTCTGTATATGTATGTATCTTCTTTGCACTCCTGTAAGGTGAATGTGCAGCTATAAAAATAATAATAAGGCATTTTAGAAAATTTCAAAACTTTATGCAGACACTGGAAAACTATGGGAATTCAGATACCTATTATAAAATTGTGATGAACACTGATTTATTTAACTATTCCAGAAAACAACCAACACCGGAGAGAGAAGTTTAAAACTAGTCATACACCATTCCCACACTTTGTTTCTCTCTTTATCCAGATGGCATATCCTGTACAGAGATTCAACAAAAAGCCTTTGCCAGCAATTCTACAATTTCACAGTTCTTATAATTGTGTATTGATTTCATTTAATCTGCTGTACTCTTGTCAATTGACCTATTTGCAAGTTCAAAATCCCTACAGTGGCTCACAAACTCAATTACATTTTTATCTAATTTTTTTTTTACTTTCTAATAAAAGATTCTTAATAAGATAGGAAATTTACATATTATTTCTTCAGAATTTTGACAGATCTGGGTCTCATATTTTCCTTGTATCTGTGAAATGAAAAATTATTTGAAACAATAAACTAATTTTTCTCTCATCTAATTCCTCCTCTTGTAGCTTATAAGTTTGTGAGATGTATTTCTTTTCTGTGATTTAGGTCAGCTCTCTCTTGAAGTTGTTGATACTTATTCCAAGAATAGTACAGTCTTTTGGGAGAGCTGTGTTATTTAATAATTGGTCAATATTCTAATTAGCTCTAGAGGAGGCATCTGGCATAGTTATGTTGCCTGTTATTACTGGAATTATTGTCTAACACTCTCAATATTGAAAGCTTTGATATATGAAGTTTATTGAGGGTTTCCTACGGTTCACCTTCCTCCATTCGCCTGTAAACCTTGTCCCCTATGAAGAGACTTAATGCAATCCATAAATGCTTGAGTTGGCAGAACTGCCATATCTCCTGTGGTCTTGACCCAGGGGCTAGGCCTCCCATGCTAAGAAGATCATTTGGTTCACTTCTCTCTTTCCCGAAAGCAATAATGACTCTGGGTGCAATTCCCAGAACTAAAACGTTAAAGAAAAAAAAACAAACAAACAAGAAAACATTCAATGACACTTGTTAAAGACGTAGTGAGGCAAGTTTGATTCAGGACCACTGTGAGATGTAAAAGGGACCACTGCCTTGAGATTTTGCAGTGGAGGAGACAGACTGTGTTCAACTACAAATACAGTGAGGGTAAGTGGAAATTCATAGCCAGGGAACAGGTTGGGAGTTGGTGGATGGAAAACTATTAAGAGGAAATGTTGAGTTAGGAGAGTTCTGGCTGCTGCTGCTGCTAAGTCACTTCAGTCGTATCCAACTCTGTGCTACCCCCATAGACGGCAGCCCACCAGGCTCCCCTGTCCCTGGGATTCTCCAGGCAAGAACACTGGAGTGGGTTGCCATTTCCTTCTCCAATGCATGAAAGGGAAAAGTGAAAGTGAAGTCGCTCAGTCGTGTCCAGCTCTTCACGACTCCATGGACTGCAGCCTACCAGGCTCCTCCATCCATGGGGTTTTCCAGGCAAGAGTACTGGAGTGGGCTGCTATTGCCTTCTCCGGTGTTTTGGCTAAACTGACCTAAATAGGGTTCTTGCTGAAGGCAGGCCAGAGGAATCAGACATCACCTGGGGAACAGCAGAGTAAGGAACCTGATCAGCAACTGAGGATGATCAGTTATCAAGGGTGGCCGGGGGGTTCTAGTTAAAATGACTTAGAGGGTGTGGAGGGTTTACTAAAACTAAGTTTACAAAGAAATGCACAGATGGGCTTAGGAGAAGGTTGAGGACCCTGACCAAAGTTTGGTGAAGCAAGAAGTATATTCTCACACAGAGAGATAGTGGTCACCATCCCTGTCTCTTGGTAGTGTCTTTATGTGGTTTTGATATCACCATGATGGTGGCTTCATAATATGAATTTGGGAGTGTTTTCTCCTCTCCAGTTTTTCTGTATAGTACGAGAAAGACAGGTGTAAGTTTTTTGTATGTGTGGTAGCATTCCTCAGTGAGGCCATCTGATTCTGAATTTTTGTTTGAAGGAAGATATTTTTTTAATGTTATTTATCTATTTATGTTGATTATAGATTCTGGTTCACTTCTAGTGATTGGTCCATTCAAATAATCTGTTTCTTCTTAATTCAGGTTTGGCAGGGTGTATGTTTCTAGAAATATGTCCATTTCTTCTAGGTTGTCCAATTTATTGGCTTATGACTGTTCATAATATTCTCTTATGGTTTTTTGTGTTTCTGTGTTATATCTGTGTATTTGTTGTTACTTTTCCTCTTTGATTTCTTATTGCATACATTTGGGTGTTTTCTCCTTTCTCCTTCTGAGGCTAGCCAGAGGTTTGCGTTTTTCTTGCCTGTGCTTTTGATGTCATATTCAAAAAATCATTGTTTATTATAATGTCATGATGTTTTCCCCCATATTTTCTTCTAGAATTTTATTGTTTCTCATCTATGTTTAAATCTTTCATCCATTTTGAGTTAATTTTTGTGTGTGGTGTAAATAAGGACCCTCCTTCATTCTGTTGAGTGTGGATATCCAGTTTTCCTAGCAGTATTTGTTTAAGAGACTGTCCTTTCTCATTGTGCAGTATTGGCACCCTTGTTGAAGATTATCTGATCAATATGCAAGGGTTTATTTGTTAGATATCAGTTCTATTCCATAGATCTATAGATCTTTGCCTTTACATTTTATCTGTATGGAAACAGTGTCAGACTTTATTTTGGGGGGCTCCAAAATCACTGCAGATGGTGACTGCAGCCATGAAATTAAAAGACGCTTACTCCTTGGAAGAAAAGTTATGACCAACCTAGATAGCATATTCAAAAGCAGAGACTTTACTTTGCCAACTAAGGTCCATCTAGTCAAGGCTATGGTTTTTCCAGTAGTCATGTATGGATGTGAGTTGGACTGTGAAGAAAGTTGAGCGCCGAAGAATTGATGCTTTTGAACTGTGGTGTTGGAGAAGACTCTTGAGAGTCCCTTGGACTGCAAGGAGATCCAGTGAGTCCATTTGAAGGAGATCAACCCTGGGATTTCTTTGGAAGGAATGATGCTGAAGTTGAAACTCTAGTAGTTTGGCCACCTCATGAGAAGAGTTGACTCATTGGAAAAGACTTGGATGCTGAGAGAGTTTGGGGGCAGGAGGAGAAGGGGACGACCGAGGATGAGATGGCTGGATGGTATCACGGACTCGATGGATGTGATTCTGAGTGAACTCCGGGAGTTGGTGATGGACAGGGAGGCCTGGCATGCTGCAATTCATGGGGTTGCAGAGAGTCAGACATGACTGAGCAACTGAACTGAACTGAACTAATGACAGCATCATAGTCTTTTTATTATTATTATTACAATAGTTTTGTAATATGTTTTTAAATCAGGAAGTTAGAGTCCTCTAGCTTTGTTCTTTTTTCTCAAGATTATTTTGGCAATTTGGGGTCCTTGAGATTCTATAGCATTTTAAGATGGCTTTTCCTATGGAGGCAAAAAGTTCATTACGATTTTCATAAGGGTTGAATTCAATCTGTAGATCACTTTGGGCAGTGTGGACATTTTAACAGTGTTAATAAGTAAGTCTGTAGGCTTCCCTAGTAGCTCAGACAGTAAAGATTCTGCCTGCAAGGCAGGAGACCCGGGTTCAATCCCAGGGTTGGGAAAATCCTCTGGAGAAGGAAATAGCAACACCCTACCAGTATTCTTGCTTGGAGAATTCCATGGACAAAGCAGCCTGGCAAGCTACAGTTCATGGGGTCTCAAAGAGTCAACCAGAACTGAAAAACTAACACACACACATACCTCTGTCTCAAGTATTCACTTTTAAAGAAGGTGTGAAATTGAACCACACTCCTTCCTAAATATATATGTATTTTTTAATTTTTTTTCCTAGACTTGTCTTCAGGGCAAGGAAAAGGACTTTTGTAAAATATAAGATGCTACTTTAAAAATACTTGTGTTATTCTAACACCCAAATAGTGGACAAAGAGAATATCTTCTTTGAGTTTAGTGCCAAACTGGTCATTGTTTGATTGTTCATTGTGATCTGCCTTTAGTAATATTAGGAGGGAAAAGTTATTTTATCTCTTGGTCAACAACAATCCTAATGTCATAAGGTATGTTACCTTCAGTTTTGAGTGGGTTATAATCTAATCACTAATAGTAAAAGTTGTAATTATAAAATATATACATTTTTAAAAAGCTGTGTTAAAAAGCAAACCAGCCAGAGACAGGCATGTAATCTAAAAAAGTTATTTTTCCTCACTTTGCACATAAATTTTTTCTTTGTTGAATTACTGGAAGTGTATGAATGAGACCCCATGGGGTCACTTAGAGTAGGACACGACTGAGCGACTTCACTTTCACTTTTCACTTTCATGCATTGGAGAAGGAAATGGCAGCCCACTCCAGTGTTCTTGCCTGGAGAATCCCAGGGACGGGGGAGCCTGGTGGGCTGCCGTCTATGGGGTTGCACAGGGTCGGACACGACTGAAGCAACTTAGCAGCAGCAGCAGCAGCATTGTCATTAAAACATCCTCAATGTTAAGAAAATAGCTGCTCATCTATTATTATATGTAATATTAATAATTATGCTATTGGCTTAGGATTTAAAAATTACTTTCTTTCTCTTTATCTATCTATCTCTCTATATAAATATATATGTGCTTAAATGTAAATAAGTTATATTCATAAATCATGTGTGTAGGATTACATATATATGTATACATACATATATTTTGCATATTTGTGTAATAGTTTAGAGTAGAAGCAATGTTCTATAATGGTTATCTGTGACACAAAACATTGTCTGGAAGCAGTGAAACTGACTAGTGACTGCCTCAGATGGGAATGGACCAGGCCACTAGGCCATCTCAGATCTCTAAACTACAGCTGAATGAATTTATTAGCCATCAGGAAATATAGCATACATTTAACTAAGATCAATCGAACAGCTATCAAAAAACTTTTGTCCATTTTTTTCATTATTTTTACCACAAACATTATTTCTGAAGGTCTAAAACCTAGTGAAAGTGGTTAACTGTCTAGGATCAACTGGGTATTAAATGGACTATTTAGAAATTAACATCTCAGTTGAATATGGTGGCTGACAGGCATATAATAAGAGATAAACAAAGGAAAATGCACTATCATTATGCTCTAATAAAGATTACATCTACTTGTTTTAATCCTGCGTAATATGTCCTTCAAAATCACTGCACTGGTTTTGCTTACTGATTTAATTTCTGCAGTCCTATCTAGACTGAAAATTCAGTCCTGGCAGGGAATATATCTATCTTTCTTTCAATGTTTTAGCCTTGGTTCCTAGGAAAATATGTAACACATAGTTTCATAAGTAAATTTCTAAATATTCAATAGACTTTAATAAACATGAACTTCTAAAAACTGAATTTAATACCAGTATTTCAATGGGAGGAAAAGAAAGTGAAGAAATGATAGTGAGCTCACAAGGAAAAAGGAATCACTTCAGAGAAATCATGGCACAGGTATCAGTGTTTTCAGAGTCATATGACTAGGACAAAAGAAATACAGCAATGTACAAATAGAAGACTCCTATTCTGTGCCTACTTTAAGCCATGCCTAATACCATATAGAATTTTTAACTACCTTTGAGATATAATTCCTATACCATAAAATTCATTCTTTTAAAGTTAAAATAAAATTCAGTGGTTTTAGTACTCACAAACTTATATAAACTCCAATAGTGTGTAGTCCCAGAATATTTTATCACCTACCCAAAACTCTCTTGTGAATTAGCAGTCACTCTTCATGAACTTTTTTAAGTTCAACCTCGAGTAATTGTTAATCTACTTTCTGCTTCTGTGGTTTTACCTATTCTGGGTATTTCATATAAATAGAACCATACAATAATTGGCTTTTTGTGCCTAGCTTCTTTCACTTTAAGTTTTAGGTTCATCCATGTCATAGTTCATCCATGGATCAGTATTTCATTTTTATGGCTAAACAATATTCCATCATATTGATATACAGCATTTTATCTACTCATCAACTGAACAGCTGACTTGTTTCTACTTTTTGGCTCTTATGAATAACACTTCTATAAACACTCGTGTACAAGTTTCTGTGTAAACAATTTGTTTTTATTTCTTTTGACTATATACCTATGAGTGGAACTGCTGGGAAATATGGTAATCTTATGTTTATTTTTTTAAGCATTTCCAAACTAATTTCCAAAGTGGCTGATCTATTTTAAATTCCTGCTACTAAAGTATTGGTCCCAATTTCTGCTCTTTCTGTCCTAAAATGTTAGTCAGTCGTGTCTGACTCTTTGCAACCCCATGGACTGTAGCCTGCCAGGCTCCTCTGTCCATGGAATTCTCCAAGCAGGAATACTGGAGTTGGTAGCCATTCCTTTCCCCAAGGGATCTTCCCAACTCAGAGACTGAACCTGGGCCAGTGATACCTTGTAATGTTAATTTGCATTTCCCCAATGATTAATAATGTTGAGGATTTTTCATACAATTATTGGTCACTTGGATAACTTCTTTAGGTAAACTGATATTTTCAAAGACTTTGCCTATTATTTAATTGAGTAGTCTTTTTATAATTGAGTTGTATGAGTTCTTTATATAGTATAGATTGTAGTCCCCTGCATATATTTTATCCCATTATCTGTTGTTTGAAAAATTTTCTTGATAGTATCATTTGAAGGACACATGGCTTGCATTTTTATGAAATCCAATATCTTTGTTTTTACCTTGGGCCCTAGGAAACCTTTGCCTAATATATGGTCATAAAAATTAAAATCTATAGTTCATATTTTTAGTAATTGTATTATGTTTTCAATGCATTTTGAATAGGGTGAAAATGGTATATTATTTTGCATGTGAATATGGAGTTGTCTCAGAACTACTTGCTGAAGAAATAATTCTTTCCCTTAGTTATGATTAAGCTATATTGGCATTTTGTCAAAAATCAGTTGACCTTAAATGCAAAAGTTAATTTCTGAACTCTAAGTGCTATTTCATTGATCTGTGTGTCTGTGCTTATGTGAGTGCCCCACACTCTTAATCACTGCTTTTTTGTAGTAATTTTTGAAATTAGATAATATCAGTCCCTCAATTTTACTCTTTTTGCCAAGTTAGTTATAGGTGTCTTGGTTCTATTGAAATTACATACAATTTTAGGATCAGGTTGTCAGTTTTTGCACACACAAAAAGAAACCTGGATTGTGATGTAGGAAGTGTTGGTTCATATGGGCAGTAGCACTACCTTAATATTAGATTTTCCAATTCATGAACATGATGTATTTCTCCATTTATTGTTTGCTTTTATTTTAATGACACTTTATAGTTTTAAACGCACAAGTTTTACAAGTTTATTAAGCTTATTCCTAAGTATTTTATTGTTTCTGATGCATTGTAAATGTATTTTAATTTTTTTCTTTGAGTAATCAGTGCTTATGTTTAGAAACACAACTGATATTTATGTGTACAAAGACAACTGAATGTGTGATAATATACATACATGATACATTATCTAATATCATGAAACCTTATTGACATAGTTTATCAGCTTTAAGAGTTTTGTGTGTGAATTTCTTAGGATTTCTGTATACAAGATCATTTATTTGTGAACAAAGAAATTTTTACTTCTTTTTCAATCTGATGACTTTTATTTACTTCTCCTGCCTAATTGCCCTACTTAGAACTTTCAGTATGATGTTATATAAAGTCGATATTCTGGTACTGTATCTGTCCTTCAGAGAAAAGCTTTCAGTCTTTTACCATTAAGGATGATCTTGGCTATGGGTTCCTCATAAATTCCTTTTATTACCTTGAGAAAGTTTCCTTCTATTTAAAGTTTTGTTGAGGTTGTTTTTAACACAGAAAAGAGTTTGGTTTTTTCCTAATACTTTTTTCCTGAATCAATTGAGAGGATTTTGAATTTTGTCTTTTATTCTATAAATACAGTATATTGTGTTATTTAATCTTGTATGCCAAAGCATCCTTGTACTACTGATCAGTTGGTTATGGAACATAATCCTTTGTATATCTGGCTGGATTTGGTTTGCACAGATTTTATTGAAGAGTTTTGAGTTTACATTCCTAAGGGAACCTGTAGTTTTATTTTCTTGTAACACCTTTGTTCGCTCAAATGTAACTGGCCTCATAAAATAAGTTGGGAAGAATTTTCTCCTCTTCAGTTTTGGAAGACTTTGTGAAACAGGGTTAGTGTTAATTTCCCTGCAAACATTCTGTGGCATTCATCAATAACTCCATTTAATTCTTCTCTTTTTGGGAAAATTTTGATGACCAATTCATTTTGTGTTTTTTGGTGGTGAGGAGGGGTTACAGTTTCCTACAGCTGCTGTAATGAAGTAGTACCAATTCTGTATATTTAAACAACAGAAATGCATTTCTTCACATTTCTTAAGGCTCGATGTTTAAAAGCATGCTTTCTTGTCTCTTTCTCACTTCTAGAGGTGGGTTGCTGGCAGTCTTTGGTGGTCCTCCGCTTATAGCTTCATCTCTGTAAGGTCTGCCTCCATCTTCACATGACCTTCCTTCCTCCTTGTGTCTCAGTGTTCAAATCTCCTCTACCTATGTGGACACTTTACTGGATTTAGGTTTCATCCAAATCTGTTATGACCACATCTTAACTTTGATTCCATCTGCAAAGATTCTGTTTCTAACTCAGTTCACATTTACAGGTGGACATAAATCTTGGGATGGATACAATTCAACCAAGTTTGCCTCTAGCCTCCCTAAATTCACATCCTTCTAGTATACATGTACAAAATACGTTCACCACACCCTAACATTCCCTAAAGCCTTACTGCATTGTAACATCAACTCTAAGTCTAAAGTCTCATCTGATTATGATAAAATCAGAGTCCAAGTTGTCATCATCTGAATCAAGTATGGGTGAGATTTCGGGTATGATCCATTCATCCTGAAGCAAAATTCTTCTCTATTTTTGGACCAATGAAATTCAGAAACAAGTTATCTGTTTACAAAAGCAATGGTGAAACATGCATAGATAGAACAGAAGGTCACATTCTGAAAGGAGAAAATTGGAAGGAATAAAGGGTGACATGTGTCAAGCAAGTCCAAAAATCAGTAGAGGAAATTCCGTCAAGCCCTGAGAATAATTTTCTTTGGGTCCCAAGGAGTAGCCCCATGCTCTGGCAATGGCAGCAGCCCACCCACTTCAACACTCTGAGATGGTACTGCCTTCTCAACTGTGAAGGTGTTGGTTGCCCCCACCTTTTTGCATATGGAAACAACTGGAGCCCTGTTCTTGGGATCTACAGAGGCAGACATGATTTCATCCTCTCAACCTGCTTTTTTATTATAGACTTTTGGAAGTTTGAAAGCATTCCCTCACTTCGTTTTGGCTCTGTATCCTTCAGTCCAAGTCTGCAGTGTTTCTGGTGACATATATATCCTTCTTAACAACTCTGTGAGTCTAATGTGGATGTAAAGTCAAAAGGATCCACATCAACTCTATGCTGACTTCTGCTGAGATGGCTGATTAGTAGGAAATGATTAATATCTTCAGCAAAATATTTTCTGATCCTATCCTTTGTGTTCTCTCCAGAGCATGCTTTAGTATCTGAGTAATATGGACAGACTGAGAATTTTCCAAACCACTTAGTTCTGGCTGCTTTTTAAGTGATTGTCCCTCCATCTCCTTCCTCTCACATTTTACTGTTAGTAGCAAGGAGACAGTATGCTGTACCACACACATTGCTTATAAATATCAAAGTTTACTGTTTACAAGTTATATTTTCTGTCCAACATTAGAACACAGTTTGGTCAAGTTGCCTGCCACTTGTAAGAAGAATCATCTTTCTTCCAGTTTCTAGTAATATATTCCTCATTTCCATGTGAGATCTCAAGAAAAAAGCTTTAACCTCCATATTTTTACCAAAAGTCTCTTCAAGACTATCTAGGCTTTCTCTTCAAAAGTCTTCCAGCCTCAATACATTATTCAATTCCCTTGCCACATAGCAGCATATTCACTTTTGGTGCCAAAATTTGTGTAACTTTCTCAGAGCTGCTGTAACAAAGTATCCACTTATTTTTCTTTTGGTTTCTTACAGTGGAATGTTAGATTATAAATTTTAGATCCTCCTTTTTAAATATGTCCTCTTATCCATCTAGTCAAGGTTATGGTTTTTCCTGTGGTCATGTATGGATGTGAGAGTTGGACTGTAAAGAAGGCTGAGCGCTGAAGAATTAACGCTTTTGAACTGAGGTGTTGGAGAAGACTCTTGAGAGTCCCTTGGACTGCAAGGAGATCCAACCAGTCCATCCTGAAGGAGATCAGCCCTAGGATTTCTTTGGAAGGAATGATGCTAAAGCTGAAACTCCAGTACTTTGGCCACCTCATGCGAAGAGTTGACTCATGATGCTGGGAGGGATTGGGGGCAGGAGGAGAAGGGGACACCAGAGGATGAGATGGCTGGATGGCATCACTGACTCGATGGATGTGAGTCTGTGTGAACTCCGGGAGTTGGTGATGGACAGGGAGGCCTGGCGTGCTGCAATTCATGGGGTTGAAAAGAGTCGGAGACGACTGAGCGGCTGAACTGAACTGAACCGATACTACAAATTTCCCCTGAAGCACTGTGTCAGCTGCATTTCATAAGCTCTGGTATATTGTGTTTGTTTTCATTTATATGTAAGAGTATTTTCTAATTTATCCACTTTGAACCATTGAGTATTAGTGAGAATATGTGTTTAATGGTCCTACATTGTGAATTTCCAAACTTTCCTTCTATAATAAATTTTGAATTTCATTTTGTTTTACTTAAAGAATATAATATGTATGATTACAATCCATTTAATTATACTGAAACTTGTTTTATGGTTCAGCATATGGTCTACCCTGGGGAATGACTCTTCTGAACTTGAAGAGAATAGGTATTCTACAATTGTTGTGCTTGTCTTAGTTTTTTTTTGTTTTTTTTTTTTGGGTGGCTGTAACAAAATGCCACATATTTGGTATTAACAGCTTATAAATTACAAAAATTTATCACTCATAGTTCTGGAGGCTAGAAAGTCCAAGATCAAGGCTCCAGCATGGGTGAGTTTTGGGTGAGAGCTCATTTTTAGTACAGAGCATGCTCCTTCTTTGTCCTCACATGTGGAAGGGTTAGGAATCCCTGTGAGTTTCTTTTACAAGGTACAAATTTCATTCATCAGGGTTATATCCTCAAATTTAAGCATTTCCTAAAAGTCCATCTCATAACACCTTCATCTTTGGGGCTTATAATTTGAGGATATGACTTTAGCAGGAACAAACATTCAGATCATAGCTGTACTTTATAGATATTTATTCAGTCTAGTTGGCTTTTAGTGTCTTTCTATGTCCTATTACCTTCTTGATCTTCTGTTTTATTTTGCTATCCTTTATTGAAGATGAAGCCTTAAAGCTTCTAACTTTTGATGTTCTTTCCTCAGTCATATATCGTTCTCACATTTTTATAGCAAATCATTCATGGATTACTTTTGTTCTTTCAATATATCTGAAATACATAGAGAACATATACATTTGGGAAATAAGAAATAATTCTTATTAAGTCTTTTGCTGCTGCATTCCTGACTTTTTGAGATAAAATCAGAATAGATAGGCAATAAATATATTTTCCAATAAATCTGTATCTTACCTTTATTCAGGATAATTTCTAGTGATTGGTTATTTTTTTCCTGTGTATGGGCCATGCTTTCTTGTCTCTTTGTATGTCTTACAATTTTTTGTTGAAAACTGGATATTCTAAATAATATAATGTGAATAGTCTGGATATCAGATTTTCTTCCCTTCCTTTAAATATGCTGTTTTTGCTGCTTGTTATTTTTATTTTTGTTTCTGTTTATTTGCTTATTGACTTTGATGATTTAACTTTGTAAAGTGTACGTACTCTGTCTTCTGTGGCCACTATAGTTTCTGGCCAGATAGCCTGTGTGCCTGCTCAGTCACTAACTATGTTTGACTCTACTACCTCATGGACTACAGCCCACCACCCTCCCCTGTCCATGAAGTTTTTCAGGAAAGAATACCAGAGTGAGCTGCCATTTCCTTCTCCAGGGGATCTTCCTGACTCAGGTATTGAATCTGCATCTCCTGCATTGGCAGATGGATTCTGTACCATTGTGCCACCTGTGAGGTCAGGTAGCTTAGTGTCAGTTAATGTTCACCAACCAACTGCTGCTGCTGCTGCTGCTAAGTTGCTTCAGTCATGGCCAACTCCGTGCGACCCCATAGATGGCAGCTCATCAGGCTCCCCTGTCGCTGGGATTCTACAGGCAAGAATACTGGAGTGGGTTGCCATTGCCTTCTCCCAATGATCACCAGATATTTCCCTAAATGCCTAAGATGAATAAGTCCACAAGATTATTGGCCAGGGGGCTCTGTGTGCGTGTTGGTAACATACTATGAATGCTCAAGGAGACAGTTTATCACTCTGCCTTCTTGCTTATACAGAACTTTAAGTTCAGCCAGAGGTGAGAACTTAGGGGCTTCTCAGGTCTTTCTTGAGCTGTGCCTATACATTTTTATGTTCATAGACTATTAAATTCTTGGGAATATTTACAAAGTCAGAACTTTACAAAGAACTTTACAAAGTTTCTATGGCCACCTCATTTCTCAGATTTTCTTCTCTCTCTCTCTCTCTTTCTGTCTTTTTGTTGTTGTTGTTGCTCCTGCAAAGTTAAACCATTGCTACTGTTTTTGACAATTATTCTAGGAGAAAAAGCTGTTCACATTAGGTAGGCTCTACATCTGGTCAAGTAAAAGACACTCTTGCAGATGGAGCTTTCTGGGGAAATTCTAAATAGGTCAAATAATGACATGTCCCTAGGAACAGAGCTTTGTAAGAGCCTCAACCCAGTGTTTTAGAGGAGCTTCAGATCAGTTCTTCCAGATAGGGTTTTAGGCTGCTGGTTTTCAGTGATTATGGAGCTCTTAGTTTTCAAGGCTACCCCCGAGTCAGGTAATTGAAGATGTAATAGAGAAAGTTGAAACACCACAATGCTTGCTATTCTTACTGATACACAGCCATTTTTTTCTAGATTAAATGTTCCATGTATTGTTGTAAGTATATGACTAATTTTCAGATTTCTCAAAAAGTTGATATTGTTGCCAATGTTCTGTGATTTTATGAAGTAGAGAAATTTTGAAAGTCCTTACTCCATCATTCTGACATTTTCTCCCTACCATGTTCTGTTGATTGCACAGGTGTTACTGTTCAGTAATGTTGCCAGTATTTTCTTTTAGATGCTGAAAGAAAAGTGGAGAGTTATTCACAATGCTATGAAAGTCACATTTTAAAATATCTCCTTTCTTTAATAAAAAATTAAATATATCATCTTACAGACTATTCATTTCATTTAAGAAACAGCTGGAATGACCTTATCTATACAGAAATGATATAAGTAAAACTGGAAAGTACACGAATGCTTGCCAGGACATGCTATGGTCCTGATATATTTATGTATTCTAAAAAGTTTGTAGAAATAGTATCCTTTAAAATAAAATTTTAAAAACAATATTTTTAAAGGAAAATTTGTTTATACTGAGATGATAACTTGAAAACATTAATCTGAATTGCTGTATCTATAATTTATTGGACTGTAAAATGAATATGCCATGTGCATCTGTTTTAGAAACTGCATTATAAATATAACACGGTTTTCAATATATCATTATTAAGTTTATTTATATTATTAAAATAGAGGCTAGTTTAGATGCTATCCTTTATGGTAGCAGGATCTTGGCATAGATAGGCATAACATGGTAGAGGCTGGTGATAAGGTCAAGCTGGCAGTGTACAGGTGCACAGCTGGAGAGGCACATCTCAAGTACACATAGAGCTGGGAGTCAGCCGTGGGGATCTAGGCTGGCATCTTGTACCCATGCAGCCACAGAAGCCAGAGATTCACTGGCTCTGATGGTGGTGGCAAGATGGGAGTGGGGAGGTAATTGGATAGCTGGTGTTGGTGAATATGAATACATCTAAGGCAAAGCATGTGAAATCCACAGGAGAGGGGGGGCACTGTGCCTTGCTGCCCATTGGTTTCTTCAGTAGAAAAAGCTACTAAAACCACCTGTAGAGCTCCTCACTACAGCTACTTCTGCTCCATGGCTGATACTGGTAGCCCCTGCTCCTCTTTTTCACTTCTAGATATCTCTCTATATATGACCAATGTGCTGGTCTCTGAGTGGGCTGAAACCAAAGCAGGTCCTTTGTTTGCTATCCCAAAATATTGGGAAGCTGGTCACTCACTCCTTTCTCTTTCCAGGTCAGAGGAACTCTTTTTGGATAGGGAGTTTCCTTTTGGCACAGAGCCGTGCTGTTCTGAGAAATGAAATGGGACAGACAAAAAGAAGCTGTTCTTCTTTCACTTTTTGCTTGATTATTCTCAGAGTTTTTTTTTTTTCCCCTAGTGTGCAACAACCTCAGATATGCCGAAAGCATATGCAGATATGCTTGCTAATGGCAGAAAGCAAAGAGGAACTAAAGAACCTTGTGATGAGGGTGAAAGAGGAGAGTGAAAAGCTGGCTTAAAACTCAATATTAAAACAAACAAACTAAGATCATGGTATCTGGTCCCATCATTTCATGGCAAATAGCAAAAAGGTGGAAGCAGTGACATATATCCTCTTCTTGGACTCTAAAATCATCACGATGGCGACTGCAGCCATGGAATTAGAAGACGATTGCTTCTTGGAAGGAAAGCTATGACAAACCTGAACAGTGTATTAGAAAGCAAAGACATCACTTCTCTGACAAAGGTCCGTATAGTCAAGGCTATGGTCTTTCCAGTAATCATGTACGGATATGAGAGTTGAACCATAAAGAAGGCAGGTGCTGAAGAATTGGTGCTTTTGAACTGTGCTGCTGAAGAAGACTCTTCAGGATCCCTTGGACAGTGAGGAGATCAAATAAGTCAATCCTGAGGTGAGGTGAAGTCACTCAGTCGTGTCTGACTCTTTGTGACCCCGTGGACTGTAACCTACTACGCTTTTCTGTCCATGGGATTCTCCAGGCAAGAACACTGGAGTGGACTGCCATTTCCTTCTCCAGGGGTTCTTCCCAACCCAGAGATCGAACCTGGGTCTCCCGCATTAGAGGCAGATGCTTTAACTTCTGAGCCACCAGGGAGGAAATCAACTCTAAATATTCACTGGAAGAACTGAAGTTGAAGTTCCAATACTTTGGCCACCTAATGCAAACATCTGACTCTTTGGAAAAGACCCTGATGCTGGGAAAGATTGAAGGCAGTGAGAGAAGAGGGCAACAGAGAATGAGATGGCTTAATGGCATCATGGGCAAACTCCAGGAGATGGTGAAGGACAGGGAAGCCTGGAGTGCTGCAGTTCATGGGGTTGCAAAAGAGTCGGACACAACTTGGTGACTGAACAACAAAAATGCTGCTGAAGTTTCTGCTGAGCTCTTCCAGAGCTCATTAGAAATAAGAATTGAATGTCATTCCTTGGATTTACCACATAGCAGGTTGATGGTTTGCCATTGGTGAAGTTTTGTTTTGAATTTTGATATCAGGACAAATTTTTGAACTTTGCTTGAATAAGAACTACCCCTCATTCTGACTGGGTTTAGAAAGAAGTTTCTGTTGCAGATAATAATACTTAGTGAATCAATCTAAAATTTCAAGGTAAAACATAACTTATATATGATATTTATATTGGTTTAATGTCATTTCCATAAAAACTTATGTTTGAAATACAAGTAATGTCAACACTTACAACTTTCCCATGCTGACAAGAGTTAAAACAGAAAGTAAAATTACCATTATCACACAAACTTTAAGTACTCAGTCTACAAATTTCCACATTTAAACTACGTTAATAGTTTTGACAGTGTGCTTCAAACTACCAAGTGAAAAAAAATTTATATTTCAATTTTTTTGATGAAAAATCATAAAATGACAATGCTAAATCCACTAAAGCAGATAATGTTACCATTGATACTACTGATTCAACACCACACAATAGACTAGTTTCCACATAGTTCATGCTGATAATAGTATAATAAATAAACACACCTTTAAAAAACCTACACTTTCCCAATGAGTCTTTTTATGCTTCACCCATACTTTTACCACCATCAGTTATAACATATCATAGCAGATTCCACTTCAGGCTTCAATGAATTAGTGTTTTCTCAACGTCTTTGAAAATATTCTTACCTGTGGTTATTCCATGCAGGCTATTAATACTGGCTAATCCTTCAATCACTTCAAATTCAGTATTGACTCCTGGAAAAAAGCAAAATTTGTTAACTCATCAGTAGTCATGGAAGACAACTCAAAATGTTCCAGCTTATCTTTAATTGACTACTGATTTGCTCCTAATATTCACAGCCTTCATTCTTTTTTTTTTTTTTTTTCACAGAAAGGCAAATAGCAGTTAACAATTTTGTTTCTTTCCAGACTCATTTCTTTTTCTATTGTAATAAAAAGTGGTATAATTAATCCACAATTGGTAAACTGTTTGCTTGGCTAAAAAATGAGTCACTTAGACACTTTAGTTGTGGTCTTATTTATATTTTTGTGAAGAAATTCTGTTGTGATAAGACATTGTTTTAGATTTTCTAGTTTTTCTAAACATTGCTTTCCAGTATTCCACAATAGGGGTATTGTGATGGTTGCTTAGTTTGCTAAAGGCAATGCATATTGAGTTTTTTAGAATAGTTATAATGCCCTCACATAATAATTGGAATACTTCGACTTCTAATTCAATAACAAAGTAATCTACACAGTTGTGCCTTTAAATCACATGATTTTTTTTCTTCTACTTGTTATGCTGACATTGTTTATTATGTGCTAGTAATAAACAGTAATAAATAAAATATCTTGATACTTTATGTCATATTTAAGTGCCATTTATGAGGCACCGAAAGATTGTCAAGTTACAACTGCTTCTCTCATGTTGTGGTGTGCTAAGCAGCAGAGCAAAGTGATGGCTGCAAAACATGTGGTCTCTGTTCAGCTCTGCCATTGTAGCTGGGAAATAGACATGGAAAATACATTTGAGCATAGATGTAGTGCAATAAAACTTTATTTGTGAACATTTACATTTAAATTTAGTATAGCTTTCATGGCTGGGAAAATAATATATATCATTAGTTTCTTTGGGTTTTTGTTTGTTTGTTTGTTTTACTATTTAAAAATAGCTGACAAGCCGTAAGAAAATAGGTAGTTGGCCACATTTGACCTTCAGTTACTTTGCAGATTTCTGGTTCAGAGTATGGATTTTGATGCTGTTACTCTTGTTTCCATTACTTTCTTAAACAACCAAATTCTTGAACAATACATATAAGCTCCGACTCTTTGCAACCCCATGACCTATGCAGTCCATGGAATTCTCCAGGCCAGAGTACCGGAGAGGCTAGCCATTCCCTTCTCCAGGGGATATTCCCAACCCAGGGAAAGAATCCAGCTGTCTCACATTGCAGGTGGATCCTTTACCAGCTGAGCCACCAGGGAAGCCCAAGAATACTAGAGGGGGTAGCCTACCCCTTCTCTAGGGGATCTTCCTGACCTAGAAATCAAACTGGTGTCTCCTGCATTGCAGATGAATTCTTTACCAGCTGAGCTACTAAGGAAGCTATACGTAAGCTCCAGTTTCCTCACTGATGAAATGAGGATAATAGTAATAATTTTGTTATAGGGCCATGGAAAAGAATCAAATAAGCTATGTTTGAAGATGCTCACCTGGGTGCCAGACACATAATAGCATACACTGACAGTAATCATTAATTTTGGTTTCTCTGTTGGCCATGGCTAAGCCCAGGCACAAATATGTTTTTTTTCTGAGGGATCTTCTAGAAAAATGAAATGTCAAATATTTAAACCTGAATTATTATTTTAATTATTAACACTGAAATAACTTGATTATATACTACAATTATATGTACACAATACATTTATTATAATTAAAATAACTTTCAATTATTATAACTAATCTCTATTACTTAACATATAGGGTCAAGACTTGCCTAAAGTTGATGGAACTAGAGCATACAAGGACATATTTGTGGACAACATATAATTGTTTCACTTTCTTATTTATATAATGAGTCTACAGGGTGGGAAGTAAAGAATGGTCCATCCTTTCCACCCACAGGGATGGCTTGGTTATGCCAGAGGACACATCTTTTCCTTTCTCAGAAACCTCAGTTCACTTCAGTTCAGTTCAGTTCAGTTCAGTTGTTCAGTCGTGTCTAACTCTTTGTGACCCCATGGACTGCAACATGCCAGGCCTCCCTGTCCATCACCAACTTCCAGAGTTTACTCAAATTCATGTCCATTGAGTTGGTGATGCCATATTTTTCTCTATCATCCCCTTCTCCTCCAACCTTCAATCTTTCCCAGCATCAGGGTCTATTCAGATGAGTCAGTTCTTCACATCAAGTGGCCAAAGTATCAGAGCTTCAGCTTCAGTATCAGTCTTTCCAATGACTATTCAAGACTGATTTCCTTTAGGATGGACTGGTTGGATCTCCTTGCAGTACAAGGGATTCTCAAGAGTCTTCTCCAACACCGCAGTTCAAAAGCATCAATTCTTTGGCACTCAGCTTTCGTTACAGTCCAACTCTCACATCCATACCTGACTACTGGAAAAACCATAGCCTTAACTAGCCAGACCTTTGTTGGCAAAGTAATGTCTCTGCTTTTTAATATGCTGTCTCAGAGGCCTATGTGCTTGAATTAGCTTTAGCTAAGACCATCTCAATGGGCTTCTCAGACTTGGGTTCAATCCCTGGGTTGGGAAGATCCCCTGAAGGAGGGCATGGAAACCCACTCCAGTATTCTTGCCTGGAGAAGCTCCAGGGAACAGAAGCCTAGTGGGCTACAATCCATGGGGTCACAAAGAGCTGGACACAGTTGAGCAACTAAGCACAGCACAATACCATCTCAATACTTTTAGCAGTAAAATATAAATAAATTCAATTGAGAAATTCAGAATTGTTACTATAATATCCCAAGTTGTGTGTCTTCACTGTGATAAGCCATTAGACAGGATACTAGTTACTGCCGAACACATTTTGAAATGTCTAGTAGGTCCTACGTGGAAAAGAAATGTAGATAAATTGGACTGATTGTTTTCTATTCAGAGTAATAAAGCTGGAAAGGGGGTGGTGGGTCCTTATTTATTGGTATAAATTGTCATAGAAGCAGGTGCCAACCCTGGCTTGATCATTTGGAGTATGTTTATACATTCAACTCAATCACTATTGGAGGGAGGGCGAGCTGGTCTCCAAAACATGTGACCCCCTACAGGGTAACCTGAGAGAGCTATAACTTTAACAAAGCACCCCCTGTGCTTTGGACCCAAATTACCTCAAGTGAATACACAACATGATGTAGATAAAATCAGTGTCTTTGATATGCAAATTTTTCTTTAATACACATCATGGAGTTCCAATTGCCAAACAAATTGTGCCTTTCCTATATAGAAAACTGAATATTTTAGCAGACACTGTCTTCAACTAATATTAGAATATATTGAGTAGCCAAATAGAAACATCTACACTTCACAATATACTGTAGTGTTCAGCGAGACTACAGAAAATGCATGGAAGGACAGATGTGCTTTGTTAAATCCAGTTTATTTCATATCTACTAACTTTAGCCCAATATAGCTCTGCCAGTGATAATAATTTCAATGCAATTATAATTGCCCATTCTTTATTACCTGAGCCCTAGTGTAATTTGTTTGTAATCAGTCTACAGCAAGTTGATTGTTCTCCCTCCCTTTCAAATGTACAGAGACTGTTGAAAGAAAATTTGCCTATACAACTAAATTGCAGAGTTCAGACCATCACAGCATCCAGGGAAACATAAAGGACATTAAATATAAATGCACATCACAATAGCTCATGTCCAGCCTAAATAGGTGTATTTATATTTCAATTGCATTTGATTATTCAAATTATGTTATTACCATGATCATAACTGTTTTAATTTGCCAGTATGGATAAATGGCTCCCCTTAAAAAAACAATGTGGCTGCCAATAAGTAGTGAAAATAATAATTTGCTCTGAGCACCTATTTGGAGGGCAATTAATCAGACAAGTATCCCATTCAAGAAGCTTGAACCAGCATGTTAGGCAGAACCTGGATACTTAACAACCGGGGAAGAAGATGTGAGAAAGAATACTGAACCTGAAAACAAGCTCTGTCACTGAATTCTTGCATGATATTGGACAAGTCATTCCACCTCTGTGCAGCTTCTATCACATGTATTTCTTTCTAATGCTGCCACAAGTTTACGAAGTTGTCTTCTGCTGGGAATGCCCATCTTCCTTTTACCCAAGATCCACTTAGCTCTCTATTGTCTGGTCTTCATGTTTATTATTTTCCATTTATTGTGTTCTTTAGTTCTAATTAAGCTTGATTCTCTTTGATATACTTTATAACCTTATTTTAAAGGCTTTGCTAATTGCAATGTTTGAGCAATTTGTGAAACTCTTACTTTAAAGTATTACTGCTCTTCACTGTGCTTGACATATTCTGTTTTCATGTCCAGCATTTTTTAAGTTTTTCAAGACATTGTGGGTGATACATCAGAGATATACTCTGGTTTCTACAATTCTCCTCTGAAGACATATGCTATTGTTTCTCTATTAGCCAATTAATCCACAAACATATGTAATTAATCTTGTAGAGCAGAGGCTAACAAACTATAGCCCTGGGCCAAATCTGGAAAACCATCTATTTTTAGAAATAAAGTTTTATTGTAACACAGCTATACCCATTTGTTTAGGTATTATCTACGGCTGCTTTCAGGCTATAATAGCAGAGGTTGAGTCATTTCTACGAACCCTGACTAGACTGAAAACCCTATAATATTTAGTATCTGGCCCTTTATAGAGAGTTTTCACCAAACCCTCTTCTAGGAGATAAGCCTGACATGTGTATTTTGAAAACAAATAAAAAGAATATTCCTAGATGATTTTAATGTATACCCTTTTACAGAAAAACTCCATTAACATATCTGTAAGATCCCTTATGTTTCTTAGTCTTTTACTGTAGATATTAGATTATAAATTCATGAAATAGAAGATGTAATTTTAATCTCAGAATAATGACACAAAAATCTCTAGTCTCCCACTGGTTAACTCAAACTAATATTGTTACTCTATTTTAAATATAAAAACAAACAAACAAAAAGTCCTTTGAGAGTCCAGGGATGCAAAAACAATCATCTCAAAATGATTTCAATACAGCTATAGTCTAAGATTCAGAGCATATTTATCATATTTCAATTTTTTTAATTTGCTTTGTTTTGATTTTGTCACGTTTGCTTCTTCCCAAACTGGCTCCAGTTTACATGGCTAGGCATAACAGCACTTGGCCATTTAAAGAGATACACAACCAGAGAAGGCAATCAACACAGTCCATGAGAATTTTTGGATGTCAATTTCAGGAATTTTGGACATAAATGAGATGGGAAATGCTCATTAATCAAGGCCAAGCTGCCTGTTTCTCAAAGGACATAGAATCAATATAGGTCAAATTTTCTATTTCTCCAAAGTCTACCTCACTAAGCACCTTGAGAAAGACTTTATGGGCAGTTTTCCTATAGGTTTAGTATTTGCAATGCAAGAACATCAACCTCTTTAAATGTTGGCCAGAGAGAACTTCAAATTGTGAAACATGTCTGATTGAAGGGTAAAAACAATCAAACACTGATTCTGTTCTATAGAAATGCAGTCTGTAATAAGATAGTGATATGGGCAAGTGAATTTTGAATTTTCATGTTGTGAATATTGATTTTAGAAAGAATTATTCTATCACTTTCCACCCCTAAAACAAATACATAAACAAATATACTGCTGAAGCCTAGCTTGAAAGATTTTGTGCATAATCTGGCTGGCATGTGTGCTGCAACTGTACAGTAATTCGAACATTCTTTGGCATTGGCTTTCTTTGGGATTAGATTGAAAACTGACCTTTTTCCAGTCATGTGAGTTTTCTAAATTTGCTGGCATATGCAGATGATATGACTTTAATGGCAGAAACTGAGAGGATAAAGAGCCCTTTGATGAAAATGAAAGGGGAGAGTGAAAAAGCTGACTTAAAACTCAACATTAAAACAAACTAAGATCATGGCATCGGGTCCTATCACTTCATGGCAAATAAATGGGGGAAATGTGGAAATAGTGTCAGATTTCATTTTCTTCAGCTCCAAAATCAATGTGGGCAATGACTGCAACCACGATATTAATATACACTTGCTCCTTTGAAGTATGTGTGTTAGTCACTCAATAGTGTAGACTCTGCAACCCATGGACTCCTCTGTTCATAGAATTCTCAAGGGAAGAATACTGGAGTAGGTTGCCATTTCCTTCTCCAGAGGATCTTCCCAACCCAGGGATCAAACCTGGGTCTCCTGCACTGCAGGTGGATTCTTCACCATCTGAACAACCAGGGAAGCTGTCCTTGAAAGTATAGTTATGAAAAAGCTAGCACAGACATCACTTTGCCGACAAGGACCCATATAGTCAAAGCTATGACTTTTCCAGTTATCATGTATGGATGTGAGATTTGGAATAAACAGAAGGCTGAGCACTGAAGAATTGATTTTTTTGAGCTGAGGAGTTGGAGAAGACTCTTGAGAGTCCCTTGAATTGCAAGAAGATCAAGCCAGTCAATCGTAAAGAATATCAATCCTGAATATTCATAGGAAGGATGGATATGGAAGCTGAAGCTCCAATTCTGGCCATCTATGGGAAAAGCTGACTCATTGGAAAAGACCCTGATACTGGGAAAGATAGAAGGCAGGGGGAGAAGAGGACAACAGAGGATGAGATGGTTAGATGGCATCACTTACTCAGTGGACATGAGTTTGAACAAGATCCATGAGATGGTGAAGGTCAGGGAAGCCTGGTGTGCTGTAGTCCATGGGGTCGCAAAGAGTCAGACACAACTGAGCGATTGAACAGCAACAAAATATACAAAACCAAAAATGTTTACACCATACAGTGTTCACCTTTGTGTGAGGAGGTTTTAAGTTTTACTTTCTTCTATGTGCTATTGTTATGTAGTTTCCAAACTGTTTAAACTAAATATCATTTACTATTATAATTATGCAAAGGCAATTAATAGAAGAAACCATACTTCCTTCCAAGGTACTTTTCCCTTACTATGGTTCCCTCTCTGTCTCTCTGTCTTAGTTAGTCGTGTCGCTCAGTCATGTCTGACTCTTTGCGACCCCATGGACTGTAGCCTACCAGGCTCCTCCGCCCATGGGATTTTCCAGGCAAGAATACTGGAGTGGGTTGCCATTTCCTTCTACAGTCTCTGTCTTGGAGGCAAAGATAATTGTGAGTGCCCTCAGGTTTAAGTAAAGTATAGTCATTTTCTATCACCCAATCTCCAAAGTTCTTCAGACTTCCTTGGGCATTGGATGATATTCTTGTTAGAAGAAAAATGTAGCCTTCTAAGGATGAACTGGGGAAGGCAAGTTATTGGGCAGAGGGGAAAACCATCACCTTCAGAACCAATCCCACTATTAATTGAGCAAGGCGATTTTCTGTTTGGGAATTCATGGATCTTATTTATGAAAGAACTTTTAGCTAGCTCATCTAGAACATCTGGCAGCTTGATTTCTCATTAATTGTGATTAAACTCAAATCTGTTGAGTTTTTAAAGTGCATATGCTGCTTGTAAGAAATTATTTTTTAGCAGTAACAACATAAATTAAATGACCTATTAATAAAATAGTATTTATAGTGTGTAAAAATGCAAGATATATAGAACCATCTCTTATCTGTACATATTAACTGTAGATAATACTTAGAGGGACTGGCAAACTGGAAGAGTCAATCAATATTGACAAATAGAAGTTCTAGCAATAGTAATAGCAGTGGGGATATTGTTAATGAATTAAATATAGTTGAGAAATTAAATATTGTTGAGAAATTAACTAATTAATTAATTATAGTTGAGCTCTAATTAATTAAATATAGTTGAGAAAACCCTCTATTTTACCTCCAGATATTTATATGTGTGATGATTTGCTTACATCATCTTCCAAATATTCAATATGCAGTGCCAAAGTAAATACACTGAACTAAATTAATAAAGCTAAATTAGCATGAATTAATTGGCCTTGAAGAAAATTTCTTGGCATTTAAAAGCAAAGCATTTCTCCCATCCTGTACCTCTCATCATAAAGTCTCTGTAAAATTCCTAGTTTCTGTGTTTTCAGTCTTCACGTTCATTCCCTTCAAGTATCTCTTATCAACACCTCTTTCTTTAATGTATTGATATAAAAATATTATGAGTTAGACTCTGGGGGAAAAAAAAACATAAAATAGTAACTTAAATAACTTAACTTTCTTAAAGACCTCCCATCTACTACCCAAATATTATAACTAATATTTTCACATCTATTTCAAACAATTTTATGTAGATACATATATGTGTAAGCATGTTTTTTATATAAAGGGAAAAAACATATTTTTGCTCATTTTTTTCTACCATTTTTCCCCCAGTTCAGTTTAGTTCAGTCGTTAGTCGTGTCCAACTCTTTGAGACCTCATGAACCACAGCATTCCAGGCCTCCCTGTTCATCACCAACTCTGGGAGTCTACCAAAACATATGTCCATTGAGTCGATGATGCCATCAAGCCATCTCATCCTCTACCATCCATTTCTCCTCCTGCCCTCAATCTCTCCCAGCATCAGGGTCTTTTCCAATGAGTCAGCCCTTCACATTAGGTGGCCAAGGTACTGGAGTCTCAGCTTCAACATTGGTCCTTCAATGAACACCCAGGACTGATCTCCTTTAGGATGGACTGGTTGGATCACCTTGCAGTCCAAGGGACTCTCAAGAGTCTTCTCCAATGCCACAATTCAAAAGCATCAATTCTTCAGTGCTCAACTTTCTTTATAGTCCAACTCTCACATCCACACATGACTACTGGAAAAACCATAGCTTTGACTAGATAGACCTTTGCAGACAAAGTAATGTCTCTGCTTTTTAATATGCTGCCTAGGTTGGTCATAACTTTCCTTCCAAGGAATGTCTTTTAATTTCATGGCTGCAGTCACCATCTGCAGTGATTTTGGAGTCCCCCAAAATAAAGTCAGCCACGGTTTCCCCATCTATTTGCCATGAAGTGATGGGAAGAGATGCCATGATCTTTGTTTTCTAAATGTTGAGCTTTAAGCCAACTTTTTCACTCTCCTCTTTCATTTTCATCAAGAGGCTCTTTATCTCTTCTTCACTTTCTGCCATAAGAGTGGTGTCATCTGCATATCTGAGGTTATTGATATTTCTCCTGGCAATCTTGATTCCAGCTTGTGTTTCTTCCAGTCCGGCGTTTCTCATGATGTACTCTGCATAGAAGTTAAATAAGCAGGGTGGCAATATACAGCCTTGATGTACTCATTTTCCTATTTGGAACCAGTCTGTTGTTCCATGTCCAGTTCTAACTGTTGCTTCCTGACCTGCTTACAGATTTCTCAAGAGGCAAGTCAAGTGGTCCCTCATGACTTGCCAAAACTATTGCTATTCTGTGATGTAAGGAAAAAGTACAAAATACATGCACCTTTTTGTACATAAATTTTATCTCATATGAAGATAAGGTACTGTAAAATACTAACCTCTAGTTAAATACATTCAGCTCTAACTACTGATAGCTAGAAGTTTGAAATTTAACACAAAATGATCAATCAGCAGATGAATAGATCTACAAACAGAACCTAAAAATATTAATTACATAATATTGGCTGCATACAGTTTGGTATTCACTGCAAAATTCTTTAATTTTTTTATGCCTGAAATTTTCTTTAAAAGTGTTGGCTAAAGGGAACTAGAAGACATAGAAGTTAAATAAGCAGGGTGGCAATATACAGCCTTGATGTACTCATTTTCCTATTTGGAACCAGTCTGTTGTTCCATGTCCAGTTCTAACTGTTGCTTCCTGACCTGCTTACAGATTTCTCAAGAGGCAAGTCAAGTGGTCCCTCATGACTTGCCAAAACTATTGCTATTCTGTGATGTAAGGAAAAAGTACAAAATGCATGCACCTTTTTGTACATAAATTTTATCTCATATGAAGATAAGGTACTGTAAAATACTAACCTCTAGTTAAATACATTCAGCTCTAACTACTGATAGCTAGAAGTTTGAAATTTAACACAAAATGATCAATCAGCAGATGAATAGATCTACAAACAGAACCTAAAAATATTAATTACATAATATTGGCTGCATACAGTTTGGTATTCACTGCAAAATTCTTTAATTTTTTTATGCCTGAAATTTTCTTTAAAAGTGTTGGCTAAAGGGAACTAGAAGAGCCCCAGATTCCTATAATGCAAACAGCAGCAGACATTTTTAGAGATCAGGTATGATGTGCTTATAATAATCTAGGGAAGAAATAATGAGGGAGCAAACTGGAAAGATTGTATAAACGGAAGGTTTGTATGTCAAGAAAAGCAGTCACAAAGATAAGATACTAGGGAGGAATAGGCAACCATATTTGGAAATAATCTGATAGCCAGAGTGATGAAAAGTAAGAATTTAATTATGATTAGATGGTTTTAGCAGAATGGAGATTCTGGAGGATGCAGAGGTCACATAATACTAGCAGATAATAGAATTTCAACTAGCTAGAGTGAAAAGATAGCACTTAAAAACCCAAGCACTTATTTGAGAGCCTTACAGCTGCAGAAGACTGACCTCAAAAGCTATGTCTCATAAGTTGAGCTGAATCATGAAAGCTCTGCAGCCAGATGTTCCCAGCGAACTGGCCTGGTTGCAGCTGGACAGCAAGGTATTTCTTGAAGAGAAACCTTAATGGTGAACTTCTCTATCATTCTGAACTCTGTGAACGCTAGTGTTGTTGAGAATCTGAATTAAGCTGTATACCTAAAGATTTCTAGTGGTGTTCTATAGACAGTTAAATACTGGCTTATTTTGACACTACTGAGGTTTGATTTTAGACTTTGTTGGGGTGGGTCTAGTGTAGGGCTAATCTAGGGCTAAATAAAATTTACTCCTAAAATGTAGCTTTTCCGGAATTTTGAATAAATGCCTTGGTTACTTAGTGATGTCTATCCATCCTGGCTAGTTGCAATTTTAATATTACCCAACACTGAAAATTACAGAATATTCAATAAGTTCAAAGCTTCTTGGCAGTTCTTCTCTATCTGGCCCCATAGGACCTTGTTTTATGCATGCAAATCTCAGTACACAGCTAGAAATGCAAGGGGACCCTAACACAGACAATGAGGCTACTTCTCTGTAGAAACTCCTCTGTTCCAATTCCTTTCCCTGCAAAGTTCAGCTAGGATCTCAGTCCAAATTTCTGTTTTCTCTGCCCAGAAAAACCACTACTCTGTGTTTTCAATTCACCTCTCCATGGTTAAATTTCACACAAATGTGGAACTCACCTCACATGTTTCTCTTCATTCAAGGATCATATATTTGGGCTGTTTGTCATCCAATGCCTGAAAGTAAGTTTTTCATGAATTAAATACAGTGTCATATTTACTTCAGCAGGAGGTTAATTCTGATAACCATCACTCCATCATTGCCAGAACAAGAAAGCCAGGTGCTCATACCTTAATAGGAAAAGACTCAAATATTATTTAGAGGAGTGCCTCAAGTTCTGTTCATTATTTGAAGTGTAATTGAATTTCTTAACACAGTTTCCTAGCAGGTGACCAGTTATAGAGCAGCTTTTAATGTGGGCGTTAGAGCCCTTTCCTTTCTCGCTATGACCAGTTACACAAAGTTGAGAGGAGAGTGAAAGGTTGGCTTAAAGCTCAACATTCAGAAAAATAAGATCATGTCATCCAATCCCATCACTTCATGACAAATAAATGGGGAAACAGTGGAAACAGTGGCTGACTTTTTATTTTTCTGGGCTCCAAAATCACTGCAGATGATGACTGCAGCCATGAAATTAAAAAACGCTTACTCCTTGAAAGGAAAGTTATGACCAGCCTAGGCAACATATTAAAAAGCAGAGATATATTACTTTGTCCACAAAGGTCCATCTGGTCGTCATGTGTGTATGTGAGTTGGACTATAAAGAAAGTTGAGCGCCGAAGAATTGATGCTTTTGAACTATGGTGTTGGAGAAGACTCTTGAGAGTCCCTTGGAGTGAAAGGAGACCCAACCAGTCCATCCTAAAGGAGATCAGTCCTGGGTGTTCATTGGAAGGACTGATGTTGAAGCTGAAACTCCAGTACTTTGGCCACCTGATGTAAAGTGTTGACTCATTGAAAAAGACCCTAATGCTGGGAGGGATTGGAGGCAGGAGGAGAAGAGGACGACAGAAGATGAGATGACTGGATGGCATCACGGACTCAATGGATGTGAGTTTGAACATGAGTTTGGGTAAACTCCAGGAGTTGGTGATGAACAGGGAGGCCTGGTGTCCTGCGGTTCATGGGGTTGCAAAGAGTCAGACACAACTGAGTGGCTGAACTGAACTGAACTGATGGCTCAAGGTTCTCTGATTAGAGCTGATTTCTATTTGCACTAGGGGATTTAGAGAATTTGGAGAATTAGAGATTTAGAGATTTGGAGAATTATAGATTTTGGTAAATCTAAGAGTTCTTTATCTCATTTATTTAAGCTTTTTATATATTATGTTAGTTTCATATTCCTGTTAACTAATTACTGCAAATTGAGTGGCTTAAAACATTACACATTTGAAAATCAAAAGACAGAGGACTTCTACAGCACTGAAATGTTATGTTTTGAAGGCTCCAGGGCAGAATCCCTTCCTTGTCTCTTCCAGCTCCTAGAGGATGCTGGTTTTCCTCACTGTGTAGCCACATCTTTCCTATCTCTGTTTGCATCCTCACACTATCTCCTTATTTCTCTTACCTACTGCTTCCTATTTATAAGAACCCTTCTAACTACATGGGGACAACTATATAATCTCCTCATCTTAAAACCCTGCATTTACATACATCAGCAAACTCTCCTTTATATTTATGGTCACATGTTCTTACGTGCATGCCAAGTCACTTGAGTCATGTCTGACTCTTTGCAACTCTATGGACCTTAGCCCACCAGACTGCTCAGCCCATGAAATTCTCCAGTGAGAATACTGGAGTGGTTTGCCATGCCCTCCTCCAGGGGATCTTCCCAACCCAGGGATGGAACCTACGTCTCCTGTGTCTCTTGAATTGTCAGCCAGGTTCATTACCACTAGTGCCGCCTGGGAAGCCCATGGTCACATAGTCTCAGATTTGGGGAATTATAACATGGCCATCTTTGGGGTCATTATGCAGTCTACCATATACATGAAGAGATAATCTTCTCTGAAGTCCAAAGTTCAACAAACAAAAATTATTGCATACCTTTTCAAATATATTTTTATTCAGACTATTTCATTACTTTAAAACATACTAACCGGACACACACACAATTTGGAGCAGTTTTAATGACAAAACCCCATGGACAATTTCCTTTTAATATCTCAGAGATATGGTTGAATAAATCCTATGTTATTACAGGAAGATTTTCTCTCTATGAGATCTACCTGCTGAAATCTCAATGCATTACAGATTGAATAAAACTTTCATTTAAAATAACACTTTGAAATTGACCTTGAAGGAAAAACCTCATACCCGAGGGTGAGATGGCTGCACATATATTTAGAATGTTCCTCTTTCTAGGAGTTCTTGGTTTCAAATTCTCTCCTATGTGCATAGCAACTTACCTTTGTGAAGTGACTTCCAACAATTCTTCTCAAGTTCCATTCTCCTTAATGTGGACTGGCCTTTCCTGATATATTGCCATTGTGTGAAATTTTCCATAGTATTCCCCTGGAGATTCTTCCCTCCCTGCTCTGCAAGATAAAACAGATGTATAGATATTCATCTAAAACTCAGTACTTTTGTAACAGTTTAAATGTCACTTCTTGGGAAATATGTAGTATGCAGGCAGCCTAGCTCCAAATAGCTTCCATGTGTTTCTATTTCTTTCTGAACTATTACAAAATAATATAAATAATATTAATCTGTCATGCTGGCATTTTTTAAGATGGAGAAATTTCCCCCCAACCTGGGACATGGAATTAACAGGTGAACTATCATCTTTTTTTTTTTTTTTTTTTTTATTTTACAAGGTTCTAGGTCTGAGGAATGAACAAAACATCCTCTTTAAGGAATTTGGAACTCAAAGAAGATGAGTGAGTTATACACATTTGAGCAGTTTGCACAAAAACCAGAATTCTAAATTACACTTTTTAATGCCCCAGTAGTTCAAAGTTATATTTTGTTTTATGTCATTTCCACTCAGAGTGTTATTCTTGACTCTTTACCTAAGCCGCAAAATCTTTATAGAAGGTTCCATTCAGCATCATATGTATCTACTACTAGAGTGCTGAGCAAAATAGTAACTATGTGATGCAGAATGGATTGTAATGCAAAATGCAGTCGGACGCAACTGAGCGACTGAACTGAACTGAACTGATGCTTAGATTAGGTGCTGGAGAGTAAGAAGTAAATGGAGGCAGTCAGGTCACTTTTGTCCCAGCCAAAGTTACCCTAAATCAGCCAACAGCCAATCTGTCTACACACAAAGATTTAAAGGTATCTCCATGAACAGCGCAATAATACAGCTGAACTCCAGTTGACCCCAGTGGAATATACTACTCAAAACTTCTCAGTGATACTTCATTGCTTTCCGGATAAAACCCATACTCCATAGCTCAGATGATTCTACCTGATGTATTTCCTTCCTACCTCTTCAGTATAGTTAGTATCATTTTATTGTTGGGAACAAAGTAAAAGAGAGGCTGGGAAAATTCTTGCACACAAGGATGTTTCTCTGCTCTTTCAAAATAGAACAAACCCAGGGTCACAAGCACTCTGAGTTGATAAGGAAGTTCCCCCAAATAAAGTCTTAGCTGCAGTAAATAAGTTAAGGTAGAGGTTATCTTGCCCCGCACCTGCGCATGGTATAGTCATTGAATCATAGTGTTTGGCAACCTGCCTTGTAAGTTGTTGTGGAAAAGATATAAAATAAGGCAGCTGCAAGAAGCAGCAGGAGAATAAGGAGAATAATGAGAATAATGAGAATGATGAGAGAATAATAAGAGAATAAGAAGAATAAAGAAACAGATTCAAACCACTCGGCCGTGTTGGTGTTTCATTCCGTCGCTAGCATTTTATTTTCTCTACTTTCCTATATATCCATACTACAAAAATGTGAAAAACAGTTATAATGTGTCACCTTTATTTGATCCTCTCCCTCTGTTGCCATATATGAACCTTGGCCAAAAGCATAGTGTCTGTAAAAAGATGGGTTTAAATATCTTGTTCATCACTTATAAACCTCCCCAAAGTTTTTACTTTGTTTTATCTGTAAAGTGGAAATACTAATAGTAATTTACACATAGGGTGTGTGTTAGTCACTTAGTCATGTTCAACACTTTGCAACCCCCATGGACTGTGTGTGGCTTGCTAGGCTCCTCTGTCCATAGAATTCTCCAGGCAAGAATACTGGAGTGGGTTGTCACTTCCTTCTCCAGGGGATCTTCCCAACCCAGGGATCAAACCTGTGTCTCCTGCACTGCAGAACAGATCATTTACCATCTGAGCCACAAGGGTAGCCCTACAGATAGGGTGATAGAGGGTGTCAGTAACTTATGCCTGGTAAGCACTCCACAAGTGTTGACTACTATGATAAATACTCTTTTTTTCCTCTTAGAATCCCATTAATTTTTCAGCATACAGGGCACAGATTCTCAAACATCCTTGGCTGACATTCCTTGCTGCACTGCCCCGTACTCATTCCTCTACTTTGTTCCTCTTATACCTTGGACATGCAATATAGTAACTCTTACCAATAACATAATAGCTCATCTGTTTGTCTCCCCTCAGAGAACTGTAAGCTTCTTGAAGGCAGGGACAGGACCTAGTTCACTTGTGAATTACAGTTGCCTGCACCTAATCCACTGAAGATGTTCTGTGAACCTGTTTCCTTTTGTGAATTTTGGAAACATCAAGGCCCAGCTTTAGCAGAGAAGAGAATGAATAGTCATAGTGGGAAAGGCTGTCAAGCATAGAGTTCTTGGCTGAGTTATGGTTATGTACATTAGTGTCTTCTACATCAATGGCTAGAAGGAATATATTGCCAGCCAGCTGAGTTCAAACATAAACAACTGGTAACCCAGGCATCTTACCAGGATCCTGGGTCTAAATAACTGTGATCTAGCCAAAGGGTGGCTCATAACAGAAACAGATTTTTTAATGTAGTTACCAGCTCAGTTTCCTTTAAAAAATGTATATAGCTCTTTGCTTTAAAAGTGCTAATTTATCATTTATTGTGGAAAAAAACTGTCTCTGAGAAGTCAACATTTGGGATGAATATGAGAAGCCACCTTCGTCACAATCATGATGGTAAGCAGAAGACCTCATTTTGATGAAGCTGCCAGTTTTTCTACCTTTCCAAAGGCAACAAATCTGAAAATAATGCATATTGTGATTTTTCCATCTGGAATTTTAAACCTATCTTTCATTAGTTTATCCACATTTTTCTAAGAGAGATTATTGCATCCAAAATAAGGAATAGGATAGTCTTATCCTTGAGGGAACTTCTTCCATTTTAAGCCCAGTTTCCACTATAGAAGAGATTCATTTCCCTTCTTCACAATTTTTTCTCAGCATATGATAAAATTAAGAATTAATTAGAAAATGCATGGACTTCCCTGATAGCTCAGTTGTACATACATAGGGGAGATTCAAACACACACACAGATTCATATAGATAGGTAGGTAATAAATAAATTTCTCAGATTCTCAGCAAAATTCTCTTCATAAATCCCTGCTTTTGCATCTATAAAATGGTATTTCTCTTTGGATTCTCCAGGATTACCTGGCAATAACTAGTGCAATATTTGTGGACACAAATGAAACTCAGATATTTTCAGTCAGTTTGCAGTTTGATTAGTGTATGCTAGCTCTTTCTCAGTCTTTTTTTCCCTTTTTATCTGACTTAAACCTCTTCCAGAATAATGCCCTTTCCCAAGTTGCTTAGATTTGGAGGATAGGTAATATACAATAATTAACTTTTGGAAAACCTTTCATTTCTTGGACAGAGATAATTGAATTACTGTTTATTAAAAGGTTTATCACTTCCCCTAGGATACTTTGATGATCCCACATGCTAAAAGTGTAAGATATCCAAGTAACAAATTCCAAATTGCTATATTCACTGATTCATAGGTAAATTGGATGCTCTATCCATTTGAATTTCAAACATCATGTAGCATGAAAAATAAAACATTTGGAAAGAAAAGATAGTTATAAATTCAATTAACTCCCAGTAATTCACCATTCCATGTAATGTTGTGATTTTGTTTTATAATGTGTTATAGTGAGACTTACTGGTAATAGAAGTGCCTGCTTCCAATTAGGTATTTGAGAACGTGAAACTATTCTATCATGCAAGGATTAAAAAATAGTATATAATAGGAATGCAGAACATCTGCTCAGTATGAAATAATGTTAAATCAAAGGTCTTAAAAATATTAGATAGTTGGTATCCATTGTCTAGTTGACAAAAACAGGCAGTATTGAGGGATATTCCCAGATGCTCAACTTCAGTGGACATTCTCAGGGAAGACTGAATGCTATCTCTGGAAAAAATAAGGAAAACACCTGCTCTAGGGAGCTCCTTTATGAACAGTGTTCCTATATATATTCTTTACATCAAATAACCTGCACTGCTTAGTATCTTTGCAATTGTGGTTATGTCCTGTGATACATGGCTAGCAAGAAAGGTTTGAAATTTATTTCATGTGATCAGATAATTAGGAGACACCAGATGACTAAGTTTGGGATAAGAATGTTCTCCATGCACAAAATAGGAAGGCATACATTTGCTTTTGAAAACAGCATAAGAAACTATACAAAGACGTGGCCTAAATGTGAATGTGGAGCTATAAATTGAGAATTTAGGAAGGCTGTTTGTGTTGGCAGGAATCAAAAATATCTCCTTTCTGGATCAATACAATGAACAATAGAAAGGACACCACTGTATACCCAAAGAAATAAACTAACCAGGAATACTGGAGAAATGATTTTAAAAAAACATGAATCCTCTCTTTAAGACTTGAATATTATTCTTTTTTCTTAGACTCTTTCTGGGTGTGTGGTGGGGTTGGGTGGGGGGAGCAGAAACTAAGTCCAGAGAAAACATTAATGTGATTTTCAATGAGGCCAGTTTGCACCACTGAAAGGTCAGATATGTCTTTCCCATCAGCATCCATGAAATAGGCTTATTAGTATTCTAGTTTCTTTAAGTAGAAAGTGAAGGCAAGAGACGAAACCATGCAGAGAGGCAGAAAAAGACATGGTAACCTACAACCACCGTATTTGTGACTGAGATAGGATTATATTTTTAGGCTTAGAAATATGAAATAACTATTTAAAATGTTAGTTATTAAAAAGGAAGCATTAAGTCCCTGATGATCACAAGTATCAATGTGTCTCTATTTTCTCATTAAAGTTATTGAAATTCAAGATGCAAAGGGCTTTAAATAAATAAGAAGTAAATCAAATATTTTAGCCACCTTTACGTAATCTATTCAATGATAACATTTCTGAGTTTGTACATTCGGGAAACTTGAGACTTTTAAAAGGGATGATAACTATGTAAGTAGGTAACATGTCAAAGACCTGATAGAATGAAATGCTCACTCAAGTGACAGACATCACCACAGTACAACTGACCCCGACTTTAAGATGCATATATATGCTTACCAACTCTAACTCTTGTGTCATTCATTTTTAAGAACAGAGCATTTCCCTCAAACTGATGCACTATCCAATGGGTTGTTACAAGCAAAAGAGACTTGTGGAGACTAAAACTATCAATACTAATGCAGAGTCCTCCTGGGTCCTCTATCGTGAACATGTTGGCTTTCAACTTACAGTCGGCATTACCTTGTCCTTTATCCAATCAGTTGCTAGGTTTAATTCAGTTTCAAAAGAAGCAACATTTATCGGGAGCTTGTTACATGTCTTGCATGGTGACAGGCAGAAATCCTGTCTCTGAATTGAGCCTCAAGTCCTATTCACACTTTCTGTTTCTACTACCCTATGGCATCATTCCCAGAGTTGTTCTCTCTGTCGTCTTGTTCTCTTCCTTTATATATTATACTTGTTAGCAGGGACTTTTGTCAGTCTATCTGGGAAGCTAATATCTGTTTTGCACCATAAAGAAGATATAAATATATCCCAAGATTTTAGAAAAAAAAGAAGAAGAAGAAGAAATATGCTGTGTTTTAGCAGTCACTTGATTTTTTTGTTAATAACACCTCTATAACTGCAGTTTCTAAACAAGCATCAACCATCAAGCAGCAGAACTGCACAACACAATGGTCTCATTGGTTTGTTTGTTTGTTTTTCTAAAAAGGTCATTATATTTAAATTTAACATTATATCATATGCAATATATTTGTAGTGTCCTTAATCAATGTGACTGTGATATGTGTATGTGTCTGTGAGTATATGTGTGTGCTGAAACTTCCTCAGCTATTTATAATTCTGTAACATATTATATGAATCACTGGCCATTTCTCATGGCATCCTCAAGTATCTCTGTTGAAAGATTTGAAAGCAACAAAAACTGAACATTGCTTGTTGAGAATAAATAAAATCAGTCAAGGTTAAGGCCAAATTTTACAACCTAGAGACTATTAATTTAGCAAAATTTGGTCTTTTTGTTATGAACAGAAATGCCTTCACATTTGCATTATCCTATCTTGGAGGAACGAATAAATTACAGAAATGAACACAATTTTCTGCTTAATCACACAGACATTGCTCTGCCTTGCTCCAACTATGGAGATATTGAAAATTAAAATATACAGCACTGTAGGCACTGCCCCTGCTCCTCTCTGAAACAGACCCACTTGCTTGTGTTTGTATTATTTTGTTTTTTGTTTTTCTTCATATTCATTACAGTGTTCTGTGTGACTCAAAGAGCAGTGTTCATTAAATGCGAGCAGTAAGCCTAGAGCATCAATCAGATAAATAGTATTCCATTTAAAAAGTAATGTTTTATTTTGTTACCTCATTTTATTTTATCTTTGCCCTTGTCCCTGTCTTAATTTATTTATATATAATCATAGATGCCACCTCAGTGATTAGGGGTAAGGTAGCAGTTGTGATTTATCTGTTCTAGGGAGAAGATTACAGATGCTGATTCTTGGCAAAGGTACTAATCTCTTCCTAAAAGTATCACCCCACTCACTGCCTGACTCTGTCTCCAAGAGCAGATTCTATGGCATAGTAAAAACCATGGACAATATATCTAAGAGTTAAAAGGTTTTGGAGTAAATCTCCAATTTCAAATTTCTGCTGCTTCAATTACCATGCAACCTCATGATTACCATTTAATTTAACATTTTGAAAGCCCACTTTTATTACCCACAAACCAGTAAGGATGAGTAAGCTTACAATTAAATAAATATAATGCAAGTAGCCAATACCTTGGACAAAGCATTTGCTACATAGATATTAATACTCACTTTTTTCTTTTTTGATAATGCTGGGGATATGAGAAGCTTAAGTGTTTCTGCAGACAGGTGGATTCAACAGAATCATTTGGAGCTGCTTGATTAAAAATTAAATAAATGTACATTTGCTTTTTTTTTTTTATTCTCAATTCCATAGATAGTGAATTCAATACTATGATTGAAAGTGGGGGGGGTCCTGAGATGGTGGAGGAATAGGACGGGGAGACCACTTTCTCCCCCACAAATTCAAATTCATCAAAAGAACATTTAAACACTGAGTAAATTCCACAAAACAACTTCTGAATGCCAGCAGAGGACATCAGGCGCCCAGAAAAGCAGCCCACTGTCTTTGAAAAGAGATAGGAGAAAATATAAAAGACAAAAAATGAGACAAAAGTGGTAGGGAGGGAGCTCCTTCCCAGGAAGGGAGTCTTAAAAAGAGAGAAGTTTCCAAACACCAGGAAACACTCTCACTGCCAAGTCTGTGGCGATCCTTGGAAGCACAGAGGGCAACATAACAGGGAGGAAAATAAATAAATAATTAAACCCCACAGATTAGGAGCCCAACGGTAACTCCCTCAGCGGAGAAGCAGCCCAGACACCTGCATCCCCCACTAGCAAGTGGGAGCTGGGCAGGGAGGGGCGGGCTGCATTGCTTAGAGTAAAGATCTGGCCTGAATGCCCCAAGGGCAAGCTGAGCGAACTAACTTGGGCTAGCATACCAGACTGTGGGATAGCTACCATGCGAAAAGCCAGCCCTAACCTAAGACACCACCAGGCCCACACACAGAACAAAGGACTGAACAGAATTAGTGGGCAGCAGACCATCTCCCTCCGGGGACAGGCAGCCAGAGCAGGAAGGGGCAATCGCAGCCCCAGGGAGACATTATCCACCAAACTGCAAGCAGGCTTCTTTGCTAAGACTTCTTGGGGTTCTGGGCAGTCATCATCCGCAAGAGAAGGTGCGCCAGTTGTACACCCAGAAAACAGCATCAGGGACCAGAAAGGCAAACACCTCATCACCTGAGTTGCTCGGACCTGGGAAGGGCGCAAATCATAGGCCCGACCAAGTCTGTGCCTCTGAGGACTATCTGAGTGCCTGAACCTGAGCGGCTTAGACCTGGGAGGTGCATGCAGCCCAGGGCTGGCCTCGGATGTTTCCCTGCAGAGCAATCTAGAGCCTGAGCTGTGTGGGCAGGGAGGGCACATGCACCGTGATCAAGGGCAGGCCCAGTGTGGCTGAGACACTGAGAGCACATGCAAGTGTTATTTGTTTGCAGCGTCCCTCCCTCACCACAGCGTGACTGAACAAGTGAGCCTAAAAAATGTCTCCACCGCCCCCCCCCAACCCCGCCACCTTGAGTCAGGACGGAAATCAGACACTGAAGAGACCAGCAAATAGAAGAAGCTAAAACAGAGGGTACTGCCTTGGAAGTGACAGGTGCAATAAATTAAAACCCTACAGTTAGTACCAACTACATAGGAAGGGGCCTATAGATCTTGAGAAATATAAGCTGGACCAAGGAACTATCCAAAACTGAACTGACCTCACATTGCCCACAACAACACTAGAGAAAGTCCTAGATATATCTTTACTACTTTTGCGGTCATTCTTTCTTTTCTTTCTTTTTTTAAGGTTTTTTTTAATTTTTAAGTCCTCTATTACTTCTTTAATTTTCATTTTTAACACCTACTACTACTTTTCAAAAAAAAAGACACTATTTTTTAAAGCAAACTTCATATACATATTTTTAATAACTTTTGTGATGGTGTGGTTTTTTTTTCATCTTCTTCTTCCCTTTAATATTAATCCAAAACTGAACTGACCTCACATTGCCCACAACAACACTAGAGAAAGTCCTAGATATATCTTTACTACTTTTGCGGTCATTCTTTCTTTTCTTTCTTTTTTTAAGGTTTTTTTTAATTTTTAAGTCCTCTATTACTTCTTTAATTTTCATTTTTAACACCTACTACTACTTTTCAAAAAAAAAGACACTATTTTTTAAAGCAAACTTCATATACATATTTTTAATAACTTTTGTGATGGTGTGGTTTTTTTTTCATCTTCTTCTTCCCTTTAATATTGTATTTTTGAAAATCCAACCTCTACTCTCAATTTTTAATCTTTGCTTTTTGGTATTTGTTATCAATTTTGTACCTTTAAAAACCCCATCTTCAGTACTCATTTTTACTTGAGTGAGATTACTGGA
>SJYC01077247.1:0-21018 GCA_006408675.1 Madoqua kirkii | reverse complement strand
TACGAGCTCTGTAAGTTGGTGATGAACAGGAAACCTGGTGTGCTGCAGTCTGTGAGCAACTGAACTGAACTGAAAGTCTGATTATAAATTCTGAGTGTACGATTTATTTTATACAATCTGCTAGTTTATTCATGCTTGACTTTTTGCAACCCCATGGGATTGTAGCCCACCAAGCTCCTCTGTCCAGGGGATTCTCCACTGGAGTGGGTTGCCATTTCTTTCTCCAGGGTATCTCCCCAACCTAGGGACTGAACTCACATCTCTTACATCCCCTGCACTGGCAAGTGGGTTCTTTTCCACTCCGGCCACCTGGAAACCCACAACAGTTTGGTGTAATTTGGGAGGTGATGTGAAACAAAGACCTTGAAAATGGCAAAGGTGAAGTCTAGGGTGGGGTCATGTGAGTTCAGGGTAGGACTTTTTGGTGCTTTACTTTAGGTTCTTTTCTAAGTCCCCTCTGCATGTCCCCTTGGCAATACTATGAGTAAACTCTATCCTTGAAGAGTTTTCTATTCAAAAAGACTTTATTTGGGGGGAGGATTATAAACTGAATCTGTCCAGTTATTCTTCCTGCTTCTTAGCTTTGCTATATGATCCCTTCAAAATGGGTTTCTTGTTTCTTGATGTTTATTTAGCTCAATTTTCTTCAGTTTTCTTCAATCCAAGGTTTAAGAAGGGTGTCTCACCCCTGCCAGGTGCATGTAAAATCATCATTGTCTTTGGGTTTTAGCAGCAACTCTCAAAATACAGTCTTCAATGAGATAAAAACTATTTTCTTAGTAATACTAAGACACAATCTGACTCATTCTCTCATGCATGTATAGAGTATGAACTATTTATTGATATAGTTTCAGATTCCACACTACAACCAACCTTTAAAAACTATATTTGTCAAGTCTGGTGTAGTATCAAAGATTAATTTCCACAATTATCTTAAAAGGCTGCTAAAATACTCTTCCCTTTTCCAACTACATATCTGCATGCTTCCCTTCATATACTTATGCCAAACAACATGTCACAATAGATTGAAAAGAGAAGCAGATATGAGAATTCAACCATCTTCTAAACTAGATATAAAATATATAAAATATATATAAACAATGCTGCTTTTATCACTGTTTTTTGGAGGGGAAATTAAAATTACCTCTCATAAAATTATGATTTATGTTAATATATAGTTTTATTGTCTTTCTAAAATGAATCAAGAATACATTTTTTAAAAATTCTCAGTTCTAACTTTTTATACCATAAATATTGATAGATTATATTCCACCTACAAAAATCACCTAAATAGATACACCTACATCTGTATCTTTGAGCCAAACTGTTGTTAGGACACAGTTGCAAGTCAGAATTAATAAAAATCCAGGGCTAAAATGGATTCCCCCCCCAAAATCTGCCACACTTGTTACTTGGAGTTTGCCTGGTTTATTGCTCTTATAAAGCAGGGAGCTTCTACGTTGTTTATATCTCTTTTATGAGGAATAATAAATTCTTGTTGTTACTTGATTTCTAATCTTCTGCCCCACATGCTTTAACTGTACACTGTTTTTCTCTTCTTTTTCCCAGATGATGTCAAATACAATACCTGAAAAAGACATTTTACTCCAGATATATCTGTTAAGTTAACGATGGGTAGGATAATTTTTAATCACTCTTCAGCAGGTTCTCTAAAGCCTTCTTTTTGATCCTCAGGCAAATCCCTGCTCCCTCTGTGTACCACAGACCAAAAGGATGTTTAAATCCTGAATTTAAAACTCTGGGTAAAGTCCAGGTATGGATAAGCTTGAAGACTTCTTCTAGATGACTGGTATGCTGCCAGTGCTATGAGTTTCTGGGAGCCACTTCAGATAAAGAAAATATTTTTATTCATCATGGTACCCAACAGTATCAGCCCAAAGTCCAGAAATAAGATTCTCACTTGTATGTTTTATTCAATCACTTCAACATTTTACTACCATTTGATTGACTATGGATAGACAATACTAGGCTAGGAGACGACTCCTCAGCGTCATCCCAATTATATAATAATTGTATGATGTGGCCAGTAGACCTAGCATGGCCTCTTGGTATTTTCATGTTTGTGGAATAATGGGCCAGACTAAATAAGAGTTGGGGCTCTTCCTGGTGGTTCAGTGGTAAAGAATCTGCCTGCCAATGCCTGCCAATGCAGGCGATGTGGGTTCAGTTCCTGGGTTGGGAAGATCATCTGTCTAAGGAAATGGCAACCTCCTCTAGTATTCTGGCCTGGAAATCCCATGGACAGAGGAGCCTGGCAGGCTACAGTCCATGAGATCACAAGAAGTCATCACACCACTTAGTGACTAAACAACAACAACAACAAAAGGGTTAAGCCTTAGAATTTTGAGCACTAAATGGAAGTGCACTATTTGGGCATATGGTACATAGAAAAAGAAATCAATATTTGTTAAGTTTTTCAAGTTCAATGCTATCTTATTTAAACTCCCAATAACTCTACAAAATAGGCTTTCTTCCTGTGTGGAAGGTAAGGAAACTGAGGTATAATATTTGGTGATTTTGTATACAATTTTGAATCCAAGTAAGTCCAGGTCCAGAGCTCAGTCTCCTCTCTTACCACCCTTTACGAACAGAGGTGATCAATACTTGTCAATTTTAGGTAATGGACCTACAAATTGAAAGTCAAAGAAAAAAGTTTTATGTTCTTTTGTGGTTCACAGTCTTGGCTATGGATGAATACTATAAAGAAAGTGAAAGTGAAGTCGCTCAGTTGTGTCCGACTCTTTGCGATCCCATAGAATGTTAGCCCATCAGGCTGCTCCGTCCATGGGATTTTCTAGGCAACAGCACTGGAGTGGGTTGCCATTTTCTTCTCCAGGGGATCTTTCCAACCTAGGGATCGAACTCTGGCCTCCTGCATTGCAAGCAGATGCTTTACCATCTGAGCCATCTTAACCTCAAAACAATGAATCCAGGGTTCTAGAGAGGAGCCTAGACATGGGTAATTTCAAATTTCCTCTCCTGACACATATGGGTATTGAAGTGAGAATAACCAACCTGTGTTCAGAACATTTAGGAATAAGAACTTGCAAAGCCCTACAAAAATGACAGCAGCTGCTCAATATGGTGGAATTCTGCACATTTTTTCCCTTTCTGTCTTCATATGTTTTATTACGACATTCTTTGTATACTAAACTTGGAAAATGTTAGCTACGCATGCATGGGTCTCAGTCACTTCCATCATGTCTGACTCTTTGACACCCTATGGACTGACTGCAGCCCACCAGATTCCTCTGTCCATGTGATTATCCTGGCAAGAATATTGGGGTGGGTTGCATTTCCCGCTCCAGAAATATTAACTATAAGAAAAACAAATGCTTCTGAATGGTGACCAAGTAGCAAGAGAGAGAGTGCCTGGGCAGGGAAATGGAGAGGGAGCTGTGATGAAGTAGACAGAGAAATGTCATCACAGGGAAGCCCTTTGTCCTGCCATTCCCTCCTCCAACTCTGTCCAATCCCAGCCCACAACCAAGCACTCACCTTGGTACCTATGTGAGGAAGAGCGGTGGGGCCGTGAACTCTGCAAGGCCAAGTGCACCCCTGACAGACACGGGCACTGTGTGTGATGAGAGGGAGAGGGAGGGGTGGCTGCTTCCTGCTCTCCCTTTTGGAACTTCCATCTCCTTTAAGCCACTCAACAATCTGACAAAGTCAATATTTATATTAAGGCAAGGATCTAGAAAAATTGGAACCCTCAGACATTTGGTGGGAGTGTAAAATGGCTGAGCCACAGTAGAAAACATTTTGGTAGTTCATCAAAAAGTTAATTATCGAGTTACTGTCTGACCCGGCTATGTACTCCCCCAAACTGAAAACAGGTACTCAAAGAAGTACATATTCAAGAATGTTCATAGCAACATTGTTCACAAAAGCCAAAATGTGAAAACAGATCAAATGTCCTTCAATGGGTAAATGAATAAACAAACTGTGGTATATACATACAACAGAATATAGGTGCAAATTTAGGAATAAAGTGGAACGAAGTACTGATACACACTACAACATGAATGAACCTCAGAAGCACTATGCATGAGTGAAAGAAGTCAAAGGCCACACTATATCATTCCAATTATATAAAATATTCTAGATAGACAAATTCACTGAGAATGCAGATGAGTGATGGACAGATATTCAGGAGAGGAGTGAGAAGCAACTGCTTAAAGGGTAAGGGGTCCAACTTTGGAGTGAGGGAAATATTTTAGAATCAGATATGTGTGGGGGTTGCAAAACATTGTAAAGAAAAATAATAAAAATAATTTAAATTAAAAAATAATGACTGTGGGAAAGAAAATACAAGACATTAGAACAGTATGAAGTATAGGATATTTGATCGATTCATTTGGCTATTATGAATGTAATATAACGATATTTTTTAAAGAATCAATATTTATTTTACAAATAAAATGCATAATTTTCTATAGAGTTGAAACTGAAGATGTTATGCTCAGAGCTTCCCTGCTGGCTCAGTGGTAAAGAATACTGGCCACTGCACAGGACACGGGTTTAATCTCTGATTCAGAAGGATCCTGCATGCTGAGGAGCAACTGGGCCCAGGCACCACAACTACTGAGCTTATGCTCTAAGACTGGGGATCGCAACTACTGAGCCCATGTGCCGCAGCTACTGAACCTCAAGCACCCTAGAGCCTGTCCTCCACAACAAGAGAAGCCACCACAAGGAGAACCCCATGCACCATAACTAGAGAGTAGCCCTCACTCGCCCCAACTAGAGAAAAGCCCCTGCAGCAATAAAGACCCAGCGCAGCCAAAATCAGTCAATCAATAAAATAAATGTTAAAATGCTATGCTCTGCAGATGAAAGGGACAGAACAGAGAACCCAGAAGTAAACACACACACCTATAGACAATTAATCTTTGATAAAAGAGGGAAGAATATACAATGGGGAAAAGACAGTCTGTTCAGTACGTGGTGCTGGGAAAGTAGACAGCTGCATGTAAATCAAAGAAGCTAGAACACTCCCTCAGACCATACAAACAATAAACTCAAAATGGCTTAAAGGCTTAAATATAAACATGACAGCATAAAACTCCTAGAAGAAAATATAGGCAAAACATTCTCTGACATAAATTGTACCAATGCTTTTTTAGATTAGTCTCCCAAGGCAATAGAGATAAAAACAAATGGAACCTAAGCAAACTTACAAGTTTTTGTATAGCAAAGGAAATCATAAACAAAACAAAAAGACAGCCTACAAACTGAGATAAATTTTTTGCAAATGATGTGATTGACAAGGGCTTAATTTCCAAAATATATAAACAGCTCCTACAATTCAACAACAACAAGAAAAAAACAACCCAATACAAAAATTGGCAGAAGACCTAAACAGACATTTCTCCAAAGAAGATATACAGATGACCAATAGGCATGAAAAGATGCTCAGCATTGATCATTATTAGAGAAATGCAAACCAAATGAGATACCACTTTACACCAGTCATAATGGGCATCTTAAAAAGTCTAAAAATAATAAATGCTGGAAAGGGTGCAGACAAAAGGGAACCCTCCTATAGTATTGGTGGGAGTGCAAATTGGTGCAACCACTATGGAAAACAGTAGGCAGGTTCCTCAAAAAGTTAAAAGTAGATCTAACAATCTACTGTCATATGACCTAACAATCTATTCCGGGGTATATATCCAGACAAAACTTAATTTGAAAAGATATATGTACCCCTACGCTCATAGTAGCACTATTTACAACAGTCAAGACATTAAACAACCTAAAATGTCCATCAACAGATGAATAAACGTATGGTGCATATAAACAATGGAATATTACTCAGTCATTAAAAAGAATGAAATAATGCCATTTGCAGCAACATGGATGGACCTAGAGATGATCATACTAAGGGAAATAAGTCAGAGAGCAAAAGACAAATATCATATGATATCACTTATATATGTAATCTAAAATACAGCCAAAAAAAATTCACAGCACAAATCAACCTATCTATGAAACAGACACAGAGTCTCAGATATAGATCACCAAGTCTTGTGGTTGCCAAGAGGAGAAATGGTGGGAGAGGGATGGACTGGGAGTTTGGAATTAGCAGATATAAGTTATCACATATATTCACTAGAATGGATTAAAAAGCAAGGTTGTACTGTATAGCACAGGGAATTGTATTCAGTATCCTGTGATAAACCATAATGGAAAAGAATATGAAAAATAACTGAGTCACTTTGATATACAGAAGAAATTAAACACAGCACTACAAATTAATGATACTTCAATTAATTTTTTTTTTTAACTAAAAACAGAGCCACCAATCAGCAATCCCACTCCACGACATATATCCAGAAGGGCCAAGAGCTCTACTTCAAAAGATACATACACCTCAATGTTCAAAGTGGCATTATTTTCAATAGCCAAGATACAGAAACAACTTCAATCTCCATCAACAGATTAATGGAATAAAGAATGGATACATATACATGTATATACATACAGTGGAATACCACTCAGCCTTTAAAAAAGAATGAAATAATGCCATTTGAAGAAACATGGGTAGACTTCAGGATTATCATACTAGGTAAAGAAAGTCAGAGAAATACAAACATCATGACATCATTTACATGTGGAATCTAAAATATTATACAAATGAATTTATTTACAAAACAGAAATAGACTGACAGGCATAAGACAAAGTTAAGGTTACCAAAGGGGAAGAGTGCAGGAAGTATAAATTAGAACTCTGGGATTAGCAGACACAAACTAATACATATATGATAGATAAACCACAAGGTCCTACTGTGTATCACAGAGAACTATATTTAATATCTTATAGTAAATCATAATGGAAGAGAATATAAAAATACATATATATAAACTGAATCATTTTGTTGTTCACCAGAAACTCACACATTGTAAATCAACTGTACTTTAATTAAAAAAAGAAAAAAAATTAAAAAATGCTATGTTGCTTTCTGGACAAAATTGTACTTACTCTCTCACCTCCTAATCCTGTGTTTGATATAACAAAAGGATAGTTGTTATCAAGATGGCTCAATAAGAATGAGAAATATCTGGGGAAAAATACTCTATCCCCTTTTATAGGCAGAAAAAAACAACTGATGTTCAACAGAAATTAAATAGTTTTGCAAGGACATCGAACCAGAGAAAGTTCAATTTAGTTTTGTCCAAATCTGGAGCCCATTCTCTTTCTACCACAAGAACCTTCAATGATGATGGAAGACTGGTGTATCACCTATATCACTGATAACTTAGAGGTACTAATCAAAGACAGATGGCTTTAGTATAAAAACAATAAATACTCTGTCTTTTAAAAATTAAAAACAAAAGAAAATTATACATGCCTATCTTTTCCAAATTCAACTCCATTTATAATTTGGTGACCCAGCTGGAAGAATTTTTCAATGTTTTTCGATACTTTAACTGAGCCATAGAAGACTCAGAGAAGAATCCTAACCTTTCAAGTAAAGGCCAGGGCTAGTATCCTCTTTCAGATTTACCATGTGGTACTTGTTGTTTGTCTAAACAAACATACCCTGGCCCAGCCCAGAGAGTGTTAGGTATAATAATTAAGATTTTTTTTAAATGCTGATAAAGTTGCTACAGATCTATGAAAGGTTATTGCTGAACCACAAAAGACACTGAGATTCTTGGCCTTCGGAGGAGAAGAATTCAATCCAGGGCCAGGGACAAGGCTCAGAACTTTCGTGTAATAAAGTTTTATTAAAATATAAAAGAGATAGAGAAAGCTTCTGACATAGACACCAGAAGCGGGCAGAAAGAATGCCCCCTCGCTAGTGTTAGCAATGGAGTTATATACTTTTTAACTACTTATTACAGTGAATCAAAAGAATGTCTGGAGGTTGTAAAGACCTTACTAGAAGTACTCCCATAATTTACATTTTAAGATTACAGGATTAGCCAGGAGGTTTTTTTCAGAAACTGTCCTCAAGCAGGATACGTTATTGTTACATAATCCTAAGGAATGCAGAGGAAAAAAAAGTTTGTCCTTTCTCCTCCTTGAGAATTCCAGACCCCTCTCTCCTTGTGGACCCCCAGACTTCTTATCAATCTGCCTAGGAATTGACTCTCTCATTTACTGTATCAGTACTTCTCAGTCATTCCAGCTTATGGATCAATTTTCTAACATCACAAAATTATAAGGACTCTTTCCAGATATAAATCATAGTAGCTATTTTTTTGGTAATCATTGCTGAGAATATACATGAAAGAATGATGTTAGAAATAATTTAAATTCCTATCATACTCAACATAAAGGCACACAATTGTTTTTCAGAGATTTTTACTCAGTCTACAAACAATACTACAAGAGCAATAATCATGAGCCCATGACTCACAGATTAGAAAACAATGAATTAGGTTCCCAGAGGAGGTCTGAGCCCACAGATATGGGTCCATATAAAGATTTTCAAGGGCTGTAAGAGTCCCTTGGACTGCAAGGAGATTCAACCAGTCCATCCTAAAGGAGATCAGTTCTGAGTGTTCATTGGAAGCACTGATGTTGAAGCTGAAACTCCAATACTTCAGTCACCTGATGCGAAGAACTGACCCATTGGAAAAGACCCTGATTCTGGGAAAGACTGAAGGCAGGAGGAGAAGGGGACGGCAGAGGATGAGATGGTTGGATGGCATCACTGACTCAATGGACATGAGTTTGAGTAAACCCTGAGAGTTTGTGATGGCAGGGAAGCCTGGCATGCTGCAGCCCATGGGGTTGCAAAGAGTCGGCCATGATTGAGCGACTGAACTGGACTGAACTGAACTGAAGTACTTTTGTCTTCATGGATCCTTACCTTTATAAAAATATTGACATTTATATTTTCTAATTGTGTTGATGTACAGACAAGTTTATTAATACTACATGTTAAAATATTTTCCTTGGTACATCTGAACCTAACACAACATTATAAATCAATTACCAAAAAAAAAAAAAAAAAAAGAGAGAGCATCTCTCCAGAAGAGCTAGGATGCCTCAGTTAAGAAGTTGAACTGAAAATCAGAAAAGAATTTTTTTAAAAACATTTTCTTTGAACTCAAGTGTTCACTTTTTCCTGACTTTAAAAGAAATTAGAATATTTTCATTGTGGGTTCTTAGCACTGTGCCTCAAGGAGAAGGCAGACCTGCCCAGGTAGTGTCTTTGGTAAGAACTCACAAGTGATAGTCATATTTTTTTTCTCACCTTTTCAGTCTAGGGTCTAACAGAATTGTTTTTTAGTATTTGAAATGCAGGTTTACGAATGTAAACTTCTGATCCTTAATTATCCACTCTATCGGTTGTTTCTCAATTCCTCAGTGTACTCACTGCTTTCAACCCATTTGATGGGTTAAAAACAACAACAAAAAACCAAGATGCAATATTCAAGAAGATACTTTCTAATTTCCACATACAGTAGTATATTGCTGTATTTATTTTCTGTCATTTTAGACAAGTTAGGGCCATACTCTTTGGTCTCACGTGCATCTTATACAAGTTCATAGCAGAATTATAACACAGTCCTTCATAGCTATGTTTTAAGACAAATATCTCTGGAAGCAGTGGGAAGGAGAGCTAGAGTGTGAACTGTTGGGAAGCAGGGAGCAGTGAGAAGGTGGCGATGATGCTGCATCTGCAGGGATGCCCAGACATTTGCAGGGTAAGCTCTGCAGGAAGTAGTATCAACCACATGAGAAGATAAGGGAAGGGGAGCAGGTGGGATGGTTCCCCTCATGTGGAACAAGTCTCACGCATGGATTCACCCTCTACCACAGCGTCCAAGTTTAGAAATACTCTCAACCATGCCCTCTGGGCTTCCCAGTGGTAAAGAAAGAACCTGCCTGCCAGTACAGGAGACATAAGAGATACAGGTTCGATCCCTGGGTGGGGAAGATCCCCTGGAAGAGGGCACAGTGACCCACCCTAGTATCTTTGCCTGGAAAATCCCATGGACAGAGTAGCCCAGTGAGCTACAGTCCATGAGGTCGCAGAGTAAGACACGACTGAGCAATTCAGCACGCATGCAGCCACATGCCTTCCCTGGCATATGCCACACATAGTTGGTTTTCAAGTCCTCCAGTACCCAGGTCACAGTACCTGTGTATCACTGTGGCTCCTGGTGTATTCTATCTCCTAACCAACCTTCTGCTACTGGTTTTCCCATATGCCATTTGGCTCTCTGCACTGCTCCCAAAATTATCTTTCAGAAAAAAGCAATCAACTGAACTCTGCCACTTTGCTTTGAAACTTCTTTGACTCCATCTTGCCTGGAGAATAAATTCCAAATCTTGTTATATCCCCAAGGCCCTTAACAATTGGTCCAACCTCCCTGCTGCTGCGGCATTGGTCCAGCCCCCCTAGAAGTTAGCTATTTCTCACACACATATGAGTGATTATTTTTCAGATGGATATAGATGCTGTTGATATGAAGAAAATAAAATCTCATTTCAAAGCTTTACTGAACTCATATTGGTTTTATTCATGTATTTTTCAATCAATGGAATACAAAATCATATAACTGTTATCACGTGGAGTTGTAATTTTCTTATGTTTAAAAATATCATATTTGAAAGGTTGAGAGTCAACATATCTTATGACTTTTAAGCCATTTTTCAACTTTCATCACTTATTCAACTTTCAAGGGCAGGGGCGTTCCAAGGATGTGGTCTTTGAGAACAATGGTATATACAGGCTAAAAAATAAATTCAGTTTTGTATTAGTGTGAGCATATGTGTATATAGTGCAAGTGACAATGGGTGGTGGAATGGAGATTAGTCTACGGCTTATATAAATAGATCAGATATTATACTTTATTTTTAATAACTCAATCAAAACAAGCCTGGCTTCCTTGGTAGTCTTTGATAAGGGAACTGGGTAAAGGCATCTCAACTATAGTTTAACACAATTTAAGCTTCCATAATGTCCTGTCATAAAAAGTAAAGATGAAAACTGTTATCCTCATGAAGTCACTCTTCAGCATCATCAGGATGCCATCCAGTATGGGAGAATCTCCCATTCAGTTCAGTCGCCAGTAGTGTCTGACTCTTTGCAACCCCATGGGCTGCAGCAGGCCAGGCTTCCCTGGCCATCACCAACTCCTAGAGCTTACTCAGACTCATGTCCATTGAGTTAGTGAGGCCATCCAACCATCTCATCTTCTGTCGTCCCCTTCTCCTCCTGCCCTCAATCTTTCCCAGCATCAGGGTCTTTTCAAATGAGTCAGTTCTTCGCATCAGGTGGCTAAAGTATTGGCGTTTCAGCTTCAGTATCAGTCCTTCCAGTGAGTATTCAGGACTGATTTCCTCTAGGATGGACCAGTTGGATCTCCTTGCTGTTCAAGGAACTCTCAAGAGTCTTTTCCAACACGACAGTTGAAAAGCATCAATTCTTCAGCGCTCAGCTTTCTTCACAGTCCAACTCTCACATCCATATATGACCACTGGAAAAACCATAGCTTTAACTAGATGGACTTTGTTGGCAAGGTAACGTCTCTGCTTTTTAATATGCTGTCTAGGTTGGTCATAGCTTTTCTTCCAAGCGTCTTTTAATTTCATGGCTTCAGTCACCCTCTGCAGTGATTTTGGAGCCCCAAAATTAAGTCTCTCACTGCTTTCATTGTTTCCCCATCTATTTGCCATGAAGTGATGGGGCTGGATACCATGATCTTAGTTTTCTGAATGTTGAGTTCTAAGCCAACTTTTTCACTCTCCTCTTTCACTTTCATCAAGAGGCTCTTTAGTTCTTCTTTACTTTCTGCCATAAGGGTGGTATCATCTTCATTTCTGAGGTTATTGATATTTCTCCCAGCAATCTTGATTCCAGTTTGTGCTTCATCCAGCCTGGCATTTCACATGATGTACTCTGCATATAAGTTAAATAAGCAGGGGAACATATTCCTTGATGTACTTCTTTTCCTATTTAGAACCAGACTTCTGTTCCGTGTCCAGTTTTAACTGTTGCTTCCTGACCTGCATGCAGATTTCTCAGGAGGTAGGTTAGGTGGTCTGGTATTCCCATCTCTTTCAGAATTTTCCATAGTTTGTTGTGATTCACCCAGTCAAAAGCTTTGGCATAGTCAATAAGGCAGAAATAGATGTATTTCTGGAACTCTCTTGCCTTTTTGACGATTCAATGGATGTTGACAATTTGATCTCTGGTTCCTCTGCCTTTTCTAAATGTAGCTTGAACATCTGGAAGTTCATGGTTCGCATACTGTTGAAACCTGGCTTGGAGAATTTTGAGCATTACTTTGCTAGCATGTGAGATGAGTGCAATTGTGCAGTAATTTGAACATTCTTTGGCATTGCCTTTCTTTGGGATTGGAATGAAAACTGACCTTTTCCAGTCCTGTGGCCACTGCTGAGTTTTCCAAATCTGCTAGCATATTGAGTGCAGCACTTTCACAGCATCATCTTTAGGATTTGAAATAGCTCAACTGGAATTCCATCACCTCCACTTGCTTTCATAGCTCTCACTGTTCATAGTGATGCTTCCTAAGGCCCACTTTACTTTGCATTCCAGAATGTCTGGCTCTAGAATCAGAAAGTGGTGACTAGAAGTAGATTCTGAATTTAAATGGATTCAGCTTCAAATCCTGTCAACACTGTTGGTAGCTCCATGACTTTGAACAAATGACTTAGAGCTCTGAGTCTAATTTCTTTCTCTATGACACAAATAACAGGTCCATTGTACAACATTATGACTTTAAATGAAATTAAGTTATTCTTGTAGATATTAATGTCTTCTTTTCTTTCCCTGTTGCTAAAATTACCATGCTCCCAAATATCTCATATATGTTTAAGTCTTCACCCTGTGTCTGGAAAGATCCTTAGAGCCTATTTAGACAACCTTAATTAGTCCTCAGATACAGAACCCAGGTCAAGAGGTCAAGTAAGTTTCCTGTCATAGTATGGTAAAGTGATAATATTTGGAATAACCACAAAGGTAAAAAAGGATAAAGTAAATAAAAAGCTTTTGAAAGTTGCTAAAGTTAATAAGACCATCAGAAGAGAAACAAAGAAAAACCCCACACATGTCAGAACCAGGAAGGAAGAAAGCAGACACCAAATATCCCGCTGCCCTTGTGCCTACTGTTGTCGCAGATGTCTATCTCAATGTCTCTCACTTTCTGCAGGTCTTGCAAACAGATTCACTGACTGCCTTTGCATTAGCTATCTTTAAAAACACTTGTGTAGTGAACAGTCTTCGGAAAGAAAAGATTGTTCCTCCCTCTAGTGCTTGGTAACTTCCTTCCCACTATAAAAGACTCAGGTTCTCTAAGCCTGTGGCTCTTCTCTGTAACACAACTTAATCTATGCATGCATAGCTGTCACCTAGCCCTCTTCACTACCCTGTGGGAATTTGGGTTTAGGGAACTGCTGCAAGAAAATGCTGATAGTTGACTACTGCTAGTGCTGTAATTAAATCCTTTGTCTCTGATCCAGAGGCATCGTATCTTCTGCCAGCATTCATGAAATTGTCTGGTGAACTTGTTAGTTTGCAAGTAGGGGCAAAATCACAGACCCTTTATGGGTCTGGACATTTGCTAAGTATAGTCAACAATCAATGCTGTCTCTGAGTCTTTGAAGAAGAAACTTTATAATAGGATCCCCTGACTACCTCATGCAGACCCCTAGCAACTACGGCAGACCCAGAAATAATAATAACCACTCTTTTAGTGTATGGAAACTCTTAGTGCTCTCATTAAAATCCCCTTGGGATCTCTTCTAGCAGCTCTGTATCTAATCCCCCAATTTCTGAGGGTCTTGCTGCTAACAGCAGGTTCCTGTGACCTTCTCCAGAGACTTAATTTGGGTACCAGAGCAACCTCGCCTGTGCAGAGAAGAGGAAGTAGCTGGGAAGGGTTGGGAGGGGAGTTATATTTCTTCCTGGAAACCCTGAAGATAACAGTTGACTGAAGAAGTAGGGGAATCCTGATCATTTTCCTCACTGGTGGACAAACTCTGTGGGTATAATTTATGTTCCAGAACTTCCTGTGGGATCAGGAGGAGACTGATACTTGCCCTGAAATAGCATCTTCACGTGGCTTCTTTTCCTTCCCTGTCCTGCCTCCCCACTGCCTTCTTGGTTTCTCTTTGGAACACATCCTTTATAAATAAATGGTAAATGCTTGGTCTGAGGTCTGCTTCTAGGATAATCAATCTAAAATAGCTAGGATTCTCAACTCTGGCTGTGTATTAGAATCAACGGGGGAAATATTTAAACCATCGATATCCTGCCCTAGACAAAGCTCTCCAAATGATTCTAAAGTTCAGCACTGATTTAGGCCAGTTGATGGCCTTTCAGTAGTTTGATTTCACCCTTTGTTATATTCCCAGCATTCAAATAGGCCTAGCAGAAATCCCATTTAGGAAACTGCCCAGCCCAGGATATCCTCCAGTCTGAAAACTTGGCAGCAACAGGCCTACCACAGGCAGCAGAAAAATGATGTTGCTCCTTGGCAGCCCCACTGGCATCTGGGGGAGTTGTTCTGAGATAGGAAGGGCCTAGAGGGCTTCTTGAGGAACAATTTATACAGCTGGCAAGCACAAGCAGGCCACTAGTCCCTGCCACCCTGAAAAGACCACTGCTGTCCATGTATGGCTGCAAATCCACTTTATAGGGCTACCATAACATCACAGCTACAGAGAGTCTCTTCTCAACAATATCTCTTGCCTCCTATCAGCAGGCAGCCTCAGGGTGCTGTGGTGGTTAAATTTTATTTGTCAGCCTGGCTAAATCATAACACCCAGTCATTCGATCAACAGTCTAGAGATTGATGTGAAGTAGTTTTGTAGGTGTAACTAATTTCTACAATCAGTTGACTAAGTAAAGCACATTACTTTTGACAATGTATTAATAGGTGGGCCTTGTCCAATTAGTTGAAGGCCTTAGAAGCAAAAACAGATTTCTGGAGACTTCTGCCTCAAGATTCGAGATAGAAATCTTGCCTGAGTTTCTAGCATATTAGCCTGCCCCATCAATTTTAGACTTGTCATTCTCCCACATAATTGCATGAGCAAATACTTTAAGATAAATCTCTTTACAATAAATACACAAATCTCCTATTGGTTCTGTTTCTCTAGAGGACCCTGACTGATACATGTGTGTTCCACCATCCTCAGTATCAAAGGCCCCAGGAAAACATGACTATGGCCTTGATTTTAGCCAACTCGACCTAACCAAGTAAAGGATTCTACTTCCAGCTGCCAAGTATATCCGTACCATTATCTCTCTCTCCAGTGTCCAACTGCAGCCAGATTCTCTTCTATATTCTCTTTACACAGGTAGCTGATTACATAGCTTGGCTACCTTTCCAGCCCCCCCGCAACATTCCTAGAGCCAATCTCCACCTTCCCTCACACAGAACAGCCTCTAACCCCACACTACATTTTCTCTCTGCCATCTCTTATCACCCCTTTCCTCCTGGAACCACTGACACAATCCAGTGCTTAGCAAACTTCCAGCCATACGGAGGTGATAAAAAAAAAAAAATCTAATGCAGGAAAGGTGGTCATTTAGCAAGCTCAGGAGCTCCAAGAGGATTTTTGAGAACTCTACTGGTTAGAAAGTCCATCTGTTTCCTCCTACAAGTGGTGGATCACTGGCTTCTCAGTGGAATGCTGTACTGTTGGGCTCAACTCCTCCACACCTGGGTGTGCTCCCTGGAGCACAGGTCAAGATTCACCTCCGGGCCAAGTGTCTGTGCTAAGGGGAGAGGTGTCTAGGGCTTCCCTGATGGCTCAGTGGTAAAGAATCTGCCTGCCAATGCAGGAGACATGGGTTCGATCCCTAGTTCCAGGAAGATGCCACATGCTGAGGAGCAACTAAGCCTATGCGCTACAACCACTGAGCCTGTGCTCTAGAGCCCAGGAGCCTCACCTACTGGAGCCAGAGCACCCTAGAATCCGTGTTCTGCAACAAGAGAAGCCACCGCGATGAGAAGCTCACGCACTGCAGCTACAGAGTAGCCCCGTCTCATCACAACAAAAAAATACCCTTCAAAATGTCAGCCATTACTACCACCACTGGGGCTTCCAAGGTGGCGCTAGTGGTAAAGAACTCGGCTGCCAATGCAGAAGACATAAGACATGGGTTCAATCCATGGGTCCAGAAGATCTCCTAGAGGAGGGCCTGGCAACCCACTCCAATTTTCTTGCCTGGAGAATCCCATGGAGAGAGGAGCTTGGCAGGCTGCAGTCCATAGGGTCACAAAGAGTGGGACATGACTGAAGTGACTTAGCACACATTATTATCATTATTGGGTAAAAGTTAATATTTAACATCCAGGCACCACAATTATTTTTTTTTAAGACATTTTACACCTGGGTCAGAATAGCCTGCCCACACTCCAGATTAGAGAACATAAGCAAAAGACTTTCCAACTACTCCCATAAGTTTGCACAAACTTATGGGAAATATTAAAAAAAAAAAAAGACACTACTTAAGGTCATTATATTTGAAATTTCAATTTTCATAGCCATTTATAATCTGTAAGCTTCACTCTATATATGAAAGGAGCTGGTTTTTCAGCTTCCTCTTTTGATAACTCACAAAAGTAACATTTCATGAGAACTCTTTATTCATAGAAAACAATTAATTTCTGTGACTCTCAGCCCTAAATCTACATTATAAGTAATTTGTGTACAGCTTTATAAAATGTTCTCACACTTTATCTCCAACCAAAGAGTTCCACTTCTATGGATCTCTGTGTGGCTGGGATGATTACATCTTTTAAAAGCCCTGCTCAAGATTCTGATGACTATGACTTTGAACACCACTGACCTACTCTCTGATTACATTAATAGATAACTCAAAACTATACAGAGGATGTGATGCATAAATAGATGCGGGCTTGTACCAAGGGGGCTGAGGGCAGCCCTCAGCTGTTCTCAGCCTGCTCTCTGCCCGCCCCTCCTGCTTCAGGTTCCGCTTGTCTGGATACCTTAGTGCTGACTGCGAGTTACCCCATTCCTGCAAGATCCTGGCAGGCCTTAAGGAGGCGGAGCCTCTGCTGCCACTAGGTAGATGCTGCCTCAGACCAGCAGTCCAGAGAAAAAAGGGGCTGGGGAGGAGGGAGCTGTGCGCAGAATAGAAGAAAGGAGCAGAGGGAAAGGGAGAGGGTGAGGGGTAAAGCTGCATCTATGCATCTGGCCGTAGGAAAAGAAACTTAACCAAACAAGACAACAACAAGCCCCTCCCAGCCATTCAGAGGCTGCCTGGTTCTCTGCACCGTACATTATGCTGCTTTTGCTTTTGTTCACATCTATTTTAGAGGAAATTATTGCCTAGCATTGTCATTTCCCCTGCATCTCATACATGTCCTCACTTCATGACTGGACATTATTAGTAGGTTCTCTCTCCTCCTGTTCTCAGATGTGGTAGCAGGTCGCAGTAGTTCACTGGAGCAGATCTGTTGCTCTGCAGATCTGTGTCGTGTTAATGAATGGTGCACTGGTGGACTGCTGCTAAGTCACTTCAGTCGTGTCCGACTCTGTGTGACCCCAGAAACGGCAGCCCACCAGGCTCTCCCGTCCCTGGGATTCTCCAGGCAAGAAGGCTGGAGTGGGTTGCCATTTCCTTCTCCAATGCAGGAAAGTGAAAAGTGGAAGTGAAGTCGCTCAGTCGTGTCCGACCCTCAGCAACCCCATATACTGCCCCCACACTCTACTTTGTCTCCAGGCAGAGATGCATCTCTCCTTCCTCTGGGTCCGCAGCACTCGGTACTTCCTTATGGCTATTCTTGTCTAATCTGTCCTACAGATGTTGGATTATGTCTGTGTCACCGCTGCCAGGCCATGAGCACCTCAGGAAAGTTGGCTGCTTTCTCCACCAGCTCTCACCACAGCACTGGCATTAAGTAGGCTCTTGAATGCTTGCTACATCCACTCTAATTTTCTACCTCCATCTTATTTCATTAGCATCTGGTTTCTTCATCACTTGGAATGAAATAAATGAATGGGTAAAAATACAGGGTAGGGATCCGCCATGCAGCTCCTTTCTGATGTCACTGCAGACAACCTATAGGACCTCTCTTGAATTTCCCTATCTGTTCATCAGCTGGACACAGGCAGCTCCAAGGACACTTCCAGAGGTTGAAGCACTAAACACAGGAGATAGCTAGAAGCATGGCACTGAAGAAAGCAAATGGACCTGTATAAATTCCCTGCAAATCAATCCTAGTTCAGAGAAATCTCGCCACTGTGTATTTCATTCCTATTTGAAGAACAAAAAAGAGCATCTTAGAGCTTTGATTTGTTCGGGTCAGAGAGCATGCTTAGGACTGGAACTCAAACATGTTTGAAGCCCCAGGCCACTCTCTCCACACGGTTTCATTAGTGGGAGACTGACCACACAAGACAGTGTCCTGGGGGCATTGCTGAAGAACTATGACTTCATTAGGATGGAAAATAGTTTTTATCCTCCTTTTTATCACAGGTTGCAATAGAAGACAGAGTTTCACAGTGTGACATTTCTCACTAAATCACGCCCCTTTTCAACTCTGTCTTTATTCCCCTATTGGACCAGGGTCATTTACAATTTTTTATTTGAATTATTGAGAAGAAAAAAATCATTCCCTGCTTTTTATAGGCTCTAGGGAATGTATTCCTTCACCATACTAACTTATAATCTTTCCCAGTTACTCCCGTTCAATACACAGAAAAATAAATTTTTTAGTCTAAGTAAACTCTTGAAATTTAGAGTCCATATCTTTCTAATAACTTAGCCTAAGAAAGTTTCTTGAAATAAACTCTGAATCCTGGAAGATGTATTTCATGAGAATCTTATATAGTTGGTTTCCCAATATTTATGAGAATATCTTCCCTACCAAATATAAAAATACATCTCTGCCTGATAATAGTTGTGTTTAAAGTATCCATTGATTGAGAAAACAGTCAAATGATAAAAATTCAAAAATGAATTCAGTCAAGTTGGGAAATTTTTGTATTTTCTGCATCTCTATGGCATCTACAATCCATCTGAAAAGTAATCACTTATACATGCATGAAAAACAGCCGACTGCAAGATAGGCCAGGCCAATCATCAAGGGCCTTGTACGGCATACCAAGGAGATTAAAATTTATTTGGCAGGCAAAATGGAATCAGAAGAAGTTTTAAAGCAACCTGAGAACACCTGATTGATTTTTTTCAGAAGATAATTTTGGCAGCAGTGCATGTACATGTGTGTTCAGTTCTTCAGTCATGTCCAGCTCTTTCCAACTTTATGGACTGTAGCCCACCAGGCTCCTCTGTCCATGGGATTCTCCAGGCAAGAATGCTGGACTGGGTTGCCATGCCCTCCTCCAGGGATCTTCCCAACCCAGGGATTGAACTAACATCACCGGCTTTACAGGTGGATTCTTTACCACTGAGCCACCAGGGAAGCCCTTTTGGTAGCAGTTGCTGCTGCTGCTAAGTCGCTTAAGTCGTGTCCAACTCTGTGCGACCCCATAGATGGCAGCCCACCAGGCTCCTCCATCTCTGGGATTCTCCAGGCAAGAACACTGGAGTGGGTTGCCATTTCCTTCTCCAATGCATGAAAGTGAAAAGTGAAAGTGAAGGCGCTCAGTCGGTGAGTCCCTGGACCACAGCCTACCAGGCTCCTCCGCCCATGGGATTTTGCAGGCAAGAGTGCTGGATTGGGGTTCCATTGCCTTCTATAGACAGCCAATTATGAAATGGCAAGAAGAGTGCCAGGAGTTCAGGAGAAAATGACATTGGAGCCACAATGATGGCGATGCCTCTAACCTCAACATTGGAGGACTTGTAAGCCAGTAGGGCAGGAGACAGAGATCTTTAGAATCAAAATCTTTGAAAATTTTTTAGTGCTGGATTGGGGTTCCATTGCCTTCTATAGACAGCCAATTATGAAATGGCAAGAAGAGTGCCAGGAGTTCAGGAGAAAATGACATTGGAGCCACAATGATGGCGATGCCTCTAACCTCAACATTGGAGGACTTGTAAGCCAGTAGGGCAGGAGACAGAGATCTTTAGAATCAAAATCTTTGAAAATTTTTTTTTTACCTGGAAAATAATAAGAAATACCAGAGGAGGTGTGTACTTTTTGAATGAGGTTGAGGTTGGAATTGGTGCAATGGCACTTGAGATTGAATGGAGTTATATGTATTAAGCTTCAAATAATAGGGTACATTTAAGGAATAGCTCTCCTGCATGCCACTGATTATTCAAGTCGTATAATGAGGAGATCTGAGCTGGATCTTTCAGTTCAGTTCAGTCACTCAGTCGTGTTCGACTCTTTGCGACCCCATGAATCGCAGCACGCCGGGCCTCCCTGTCCATCACCAACTCCCGGACTTCACTCAGACTCATGCCCATCAAGTCAGTGATGCCATCCAGCCATCTCATCCTCTGTCGTCCCCTTCTCCTCCTGCCCCCAATCCCTCCCAGCATCAGAGTCTTTTCCAATGAGTCAACTCTTCGCATGAGGTGGCCAAAGTACTGGAGTTTCAGCTTTAGCATCATTCCTTTCAAAGAAATCCCAGGGCTGATCTCCTTCAAAATGGACTGGTTGGATTTCCTTGCAGTCCAAGGGACTCTCAAGAGTATTCTCCAACACCACAGTTCAAAAACTTCAATTCTTCGGTGCTCAGCCTTCTTCATAGTCCAACTCTCACATCCACACATGACCACAGGAAAAACCATAGCCTTGACTAGAGGGACCTTACTTGGCAAAGTAATGTCTCTGCTTTTGAATATGCACTCTAGGTTGGTCATAACTTTTCTTCCAAGGAGTAAGCGTCTTTTAATTTCATGGCTGCAGTCACCATCTGCAGTGATTTTGGAGCCCCCCAAAATAAAGTCTGACACTGTTTCCACTGTTTCCCCATCTGTTTCCCATGAAGTGATGGGACCAGATGCCATGATCTTCGTTTTCTGAGAGTTGAGCTTTAAGCCAACGTTTTCACTCTCTACTTTCACTTTCATCAAGAGGCTTTTTAGTTCCTCTTCACTTTCTGCCATAAGGGTGGTGTCA
>SJYC01077245.1:0-13454 GCA_006408675.1 Madoqua kirkii | reverse complement strand
GAATTCCATGGACAGAGTGGGCTACAGTCCATAGGGGTCACAAAGAATTGGACATGACTGAACAACTAACACATACACATTAGTAACTTGAATGGCATACGGTAGCATCTCAACATGTAGCAAGTATTGTTATGCAGATTGCAAGTCACCAGAGGAGTGGCACTATCTCCTGAAATAGTGGAATTTTTCTTACAGAGCAAGAGAGAAAATAAAAAGCAGGGCCTTAGGGATGTCATGCTAGAGAAAAACCAAAGGAAGGGCATTGGCAAAAAGGCTGAGAAAGCAAGAAAGAAATCAGGAAAAGAGGGTGACTCAGCAATCACTGGAGGAAAGAGCTTCAACAAGAAGGAGGTGGTCTGATTCTTGAAAATTGGGGCCAAATATTCATCTTGAATTAATAAGGAAACCATAATGCCCTGAAGAGTGATGTGAAGAATAGCAACTGACTGGGACAGTATTCAAATGCTTCTAGAACAATGAGAGGTGAATTATTAAAGCCATTATATAATTGCAAGACAGAGAACATGATCTGGATTAAAAATGAGGGCATAATTAACAGAATAGACATTGCCTAAAAAATGATGCATCTATTTTTTTGACAAACTGGGAGCAATTAATGTCTGCTGCTAGTTTTCACTATGGATGCAAGAGAAAAAGTAATTCTTATGAATTACTTTTACTGAACACCTGTAATTTATATAATGTTGTATGTCAACTACACTTCAATAAAAATAAACAACTGAAATAAGTTTCAGAAAAGAATCTTGTAAAGAGTAAAGAGCCTGTTTTATTCCAAAAAAGGAATCAAAATTTTGAGTTAAAGAAAATCGTTCGTTCTATCATCAGTCTAGGTTCAATGCAGGGTGCAGGATGCTTGGGGCTGGTGTACTGGGATGACCCAGAGGGATGGTGTTGGGGAGGAGGTGGTAGGGTGGGTCCAGGATTGGGAACACATGTACACCCGTGGCGGATTCATATTGATGTGTGGCAAAACCAATACAATATTGTAAAGTAAAAAAATAATAAGAAAATCGTTCCAACAAAAAATGTGCAAATAATCCCCTCACTCATCTAACAAATACAATCTATCGATAACGGCTATTAGCTCTATTTCCAAAATCAACCTCAAATTCAACCCTTTCTGTGGTGGCTAACTTCTTTGTTAATTTAGCTAAATCAGAGCTGCATTTCCCAGAATTCTCTTTCCTGTGTGGTTGTGGGTTAATTTTAATGTAAGAGAAAACTGCATGAGATTTCACCGTTCAAAGCAAAACAGCATCATTGAGGCCTAAGGTCAGTATAGGGTACCCTGCGGCAGTTCACTTTGTCGCTACTGACTTGTCAGTGTACCTTGTTGGAGCCTGAAGCTCCTCCAGCTCCCTTCATTATGTCATCTTCTGTCTTCTCCATGCCCTGGACCTGGTACTGAAGGAAGGTCACCTGCATCATAAAGTTGGAAGCACTGAGAGACATCTGTGATCCCATTTTGTTCCCAGTCTCCCCCGCTTCACAGTCAGCTTTTGTTCCCAACTCCTGGACCTACTGACTTCAGTGGCCTCAGGCCTCCACCAGACACAAAGGCACCAGTTTTCCAAAAAGTACTCCATCTCTTACCACAACTGCATAAGGTCTAAGTCTGGCTTCCCAGGTGGCATTAGTAGTAAAGAATCATCTCCCAAAGCACGAGACATAAGAGACATGGGTTTGATCCCTGGGTCAGAAGATTCCCCCGGAGAAGGGAATGGTTATCCATTCTAGTATTCTTGCCTGCAGAATCCTATGGACAACGGAGCCTGGTGGGCCACAGTCCATGGGGTCGCAGAGTCAGACACAACTGAGTGACTAACACTTTCACTTTTTCACTTTCAAATCCAATAATAGATCTCATATTTCATACTATTCACAGTGGTTGTTTCCCTGATTGAATCCTCACTGATACAGAAATTGATACTAAAAGTGATTCCAGGGAACAGAAACTTAAGGATGGCTCTCTAAATTAGCTCTGGGTTATCCGGAACTGATTTCCTAATATAGTTAGGTAGGCAACAGTACAGGAGACAGTAGTAACTTATGATATGCAAACGCGTTACTTATCACCTGGAGACATCAAGGTGATAATGTGTAATCAACTGTTAATAGAAGGCAAGGATTTGAGTGAATTCACTGCTACCAAGGAAGATTTTTAGTGAAAGTAAAAATGTTTGTGAGTCAGTGAGTGCTTCTAAGTGCACTGAAGAATATGTGAGGGGAAAAACTGATGCACTTAAGGATTTATAACTGTCCTGAAAGATAAGGATATCCTGGACCATAAGACCAAGGTTTCCAAAAACCAAACATGAAATTTAATCCTGTGGGTGGCTGAATTACAACACAAGTTGAATTCTCAACTTTGCAGGGTTTCTTAGTAAGGTTAGGACATCAATTGAGAAGAAATATGACTTAAAATTTGGGACAGGAATATGGGAGCAGATTTCAGATGTTGGAACCTCTAAATTCCTACTGATCCTCCTTTGCCAGTAGAAGCAGCCCTTCCTTCTACCACAGTCTGAGGATGTCAGTCATCCCCCATGGGAAGAACCTATGTCTTCCCCTGAGGTGGTCACCTAGCATCAAACAGCTGATCATCTTCGAAGATTATGCCTCTCATTACTTCTAGACCAGTATCCAGACTCCAGTCCCAGCAGGGCCCAAGAGGTAAGCCATGAAGTATGATTCACAAGAAGGTCAATGCACACCTCAAGAGCGGCAATATTTCGTCAGTATATACTGAAAGAACCTCAGTAATGTGCAAGAGAATGGATTTTAAATTGTATTGGATCTGGGAAGAAGAAATGCAGTGTTGGACCCACTGGAATTAGTTAAGTGCGCTAAGCAGAGGTTCTGAAATTAGTGTGTTAGTTTGAGCGGTTACAAATGATCCTAAACCTGGAATGAAAGAGACTTAACAGTAAATGAACTTGACGTTTCATAAGCTTCTTGGTAAAATGATCAAGCGATCCAAAGGCTTTGGAAAAAATGACACGCTTAAGTGGATTTATTATGCACTACTTGTTCAGATATCTCTAACTATGCCCCCAGAATAGTTCAGAGGATACTTCTTCCACTATAGCTTTGAGAAATGCACTGAGGAAGGAATTACAGCTTCCATAAGGAATGCTATGGTGGCTGTTCTCTAAAGGTTAGAAATGAAACGTGGAAGTGCTACTATTAAACTGGAGTCTCTGAATTCAACAGGGATAATAAGATTCTGGGGTGGTAGGAGCCAACTGGTAGCATTTATTCACATCATTTAATCCAAATCCTAAAAGATAATGTTGTTAAAGTGCTGCACTCAATATATCAGCAAATTTGGAAAACTCAGCAGTGGCCATAGCACTGGAAAAGGTCAGTTTTCATCCCAATCCCAAAGAAAGACAATGTCAAAGAATGTTCAAACTACCACACAATTGCACTCATCTCACATGCTAGCAAGGAGAAGGCAATGGCACCCCACTCCAGTACTCTTGCCTGGAAAATCCCATGGATGGAGGAGCCTGGTAGGCTGCAGTCCATGGGGGTTGCTGGGGGTCAAACATGACTGAGCGACTTCACTTTCACTTTTCACTTTCATGCATTGGAGAAGGAAATGGCAACCCATCCCAGTGTTCTTGCCTGAAGAATCCCAGGGATGGAGGAGCCTGGTGGGCTGCAGTCTATGGGGTCACATTGAGTCAGACACGACTGAAGTGACTTAGCAGCAGCAGCAGCAGCAGCACATGCTAACAAAGTAATGCTCAAAATTCTCCAAGCTAGGCTTCAACAGTATGTGAACCAAGAACTTCCAGATTTTTAAGCTAGATTTAGAAAAAGCAGAGGAACCAGAGATGAAATTGCTAACATTCGTTGGATCACAGAAAAAGCAAGAGAATTTCAGAAAGACATCTATTTCTGCTTCATTGACTACGCTAAAGCCTTTGACTTTTCTCAAAAGTAGTCACGTATGGATAACCTTTTTTTTTCCCAGTAGTCATGCATGGATATGAGAGTTTGATCACAGAAAAAGCAAGAGAATTTCAGAAAGACATCTATTTCTGCTTCATTGACTACGCTAAAGCCTTTGACTTTTCTCAAAAGTAGTCACGTATGGATAACCTTTTTTTTTCCCAGTAGTCATGCATGGATATGAGAGTTGGACTATATAAAAATGAGCACTGAGGAATTGATGCTTTTGAACTCTGATGTTGGAGAAGACTGTTGAGTCACTTAAACTACAAGGAGATCCAACTAGTTCATCCTAAAGGAAATCATCCCTGAATATTCATTGGAAGGACTGATGCTGAAGTTGAAGTTCCAATATTTTGGCCACTTGATGTGAAAAACTGACTCACTAGAAAAGACCCTGATGCTGGGAAAGATTGACGGCAGGAGGAAAAGAGGATGACAGAGGATGAGATGGTTGGATGGCATCAGCGATGCAATGGACATGAGTTTGAGTAGGCTCTGGGAGTTGGTAATGGACAGGGAAGCCTGGTGTTTCCTTGAACAGCAAGGAGATCAAAGTAGTCAATTTTTAAGGAAATCAGTCCTGAATATTCACTGGAAGGACTGACGCTGGAGCTGAAGCTCCAGTACTTTGGCCACCTCAAGTGAAGTGGTGACTCATTAGAATAAACCCTGATGCTGGAAAAGATTGAGACAGAAGGAGACCACAAAGGACAAGATGGTTGGATGGCATCACCAGCTCAATAGACATGAGTTTGAGCAAACTCTGGGAGATGGTGAAGTACCAGGAAACCTGGTGTGCTGCAGTCCATGGCGTCGCAAAGAGTCGGACATGACTGAGCAACTGAACAACAACAAAATCACAGAAGACAAGTAAGATGTAGGCAGAGACCAAAAGAAATCAAAAGAGTCTGAGCCATGGTGACCTTTGACTTTTGATAGTTGATCGTAATGTCCCTAGGACTGAAATAGGTGATGGCCCTTCTAATGTCCAACTTGATTAGAGTAAGTAGTGGCGGCTAAAAGAAGGCATACTTGAGCCAGAAATAAAGAATTGTGGACCCGCAACCAATTGCCAGACCTAAGCCAGTGCATGAGCCCAAAGCCCCTCAGAAGAAAGATATTTTTGGTTGTCTCCAAAAGAAATCAAAAGAGTCTGAGCCATGGTGACCTTTGACTTTTGATAGTTGATCGTAATGTCCCTAGGACTGAAATAGGTGATGGCCCTTCTAATGTCCAACTTGATTAGAGTAAGTAGTGGCGGCTAAAAGAAGGCATACTTGAGCCAGAAATAAAGAATTGTGGACCCGCAACCAATTGCCAGACCTAAGCCAGTGCATGAGCCCAAAGCCCCTCAGAAGAAAGATATTTTTGGTTGTCTAGTAAGTGTTCTCTGTCCTCCTCCCAGGCCTAGCTGGTCTTCAGCCTGGGGCAGTTTCACCCTCCAGAGGGTAGTTATCAGTATCTGGAAACATTTTGGGTTGTCACAACACAGTAGAGGCCAGGGATGCTGCTAAACACGCTGCAATGTATAGGACATCCCTCCAGTGACAAAGAACTATGTCATCCAAAATGTCAGGGGTGCTAAGGTTGAGAAATCCTACTTTTCCCAAGAGACCTGTGACCACTGTGTTCTAACAAGCAGAAAATGGGTCAAATCATAACTCCAGGTGATTCAAGAGAATCAGGGCTGAACATAAAACTTGGATTTGGCATATATGATAAATCAGTCACAGGACAGGATGAAGAGCGGTATGAGGTCAGTGCTCACGCACTCCTCTAGCTTTGAAAATTTAATTACCCAAATGTTACATAATTGTAACAGGGAGAAAGTAACCTGGATTAAAAATAGAATGTAATTAACCATATTAACAAACTAAAGTTTGTGTTTAAACTCAAAACGCCAAGTCATCCTCTTTCATTTATTCAATCCAATTCCTCAGCAACTGCAAACCAATATCAATCCCAAAGCCAACTTTTCTTGTCTCCTCCACTTCTAATACCTGCTTGTGAAGTTACCAGCATGTCTCTCTCAGAAAACCACTTTAACAGCTTCTTTACTTCATTGCTCCTGGAGAATTTATTCTAGATAAGCTGCTGCCAAGTCATCCTCACAATGCTCCTGAGCTTCACAGAGTGCAGCTGAGCATGTGAGATCATAGTGTGGGGAATGGAAGTGGGAACTTCTTCCTACCTTGAAAGAAAGCCCAGAGGTAGGAGGGAAGAAACAGCATGCCAGGTGGTTCAGTGGTAAAGAATCTGCCTGCCAGTGCAGGAGACGTATGAGACATGGGTTTGGTCCGTGGATAGGGAAGATCACCTAGAGGAGGAAATGGCAACCCACTCCACTGTTCTTGCCTGGGAAATCCATGGATAGAGGAGCCTGGCAGGATACACAGCCAATAGGGTCACAAAGAGTTGGACACATGACTGAGGGACTTCCTACCGTACCCCCCAGGAGCATTGTTAGACCTCTTTTTTTCTCCCTCCCCTATGAAATGTTGATAATCACACCTACTCCGGCCCTTGGTTAGGGTCACAAAGCACTGTAATACCTGTGTTTTGCCGCCTCCTTGTGGACAATATCACCCTCAAGGGGTGCAGGATCTGAGATCTTCTATTCACTCATTCCAACCAAAGAGCTCCCAGGCCTGGTGCGTAGACCACATGCTTAGACCCTTTTCTTCAGCCTGAAACCCGACAGCCCAAGTGTCAGTCAGGGAGAACACCGTCTTTAGAATCACCGAGCCTCCACTATTTACAGGTTTTGGGATAGCAAAATTTCCCCTCGCTTATCCTAAGCATCCCAACTGCTAAATGAAATTAAAATATTCACACTGAAAAAATTGTTGTGAGGTATACAGGTGAAGGGAAACAACTGAAAAGCATAAACAATAATGTCCAGCACAGGATAAGTGCTTGATAAATGATTGTAACATGATGTGGCAGGTGCCCTTCGCAGCTTCATTGCTGTTGTTCAGTCGCTAAGCTGTGTCTGACTCTTTGCAACCCCATGGACTGCAGAACATCAGGTTTCCCTGTCTTCACTATCTCCCAGAGCTTGCTCAAACTCATGTCCATTGAGTCAGTGATGCCATCCAACCATCTCATCCTCTGTCATCCCTTTTCCTCCTGCCCTCAATCTTTCCCAGCATCAGGGTCTTTTCAAATGAGTCAGGTGGCCAAAGTATTGGAACTTCAGCATCAGTCCTTCCAGTGAATATTCAGGGTTGATTTCCTTTAGAGATTGACTGGTTTGATCCCCTAGGTGTTCAAGGAACTCGCAAGAGTCTTCTTCAACACCACAATTCAAAAGCATCAATTCTTCTGTGGTCAGCCTTCTTCACGGTCCAACTCTCACACCCATACATGACTACTGGAAAAACATCTTTGACTAGATGGACCTTTGTTGGCAAAGCGATGTTCTCTGCTTTTTAATACACTGTCTAGGTTTGTCATAGCTTTCTTCCAAGGAGCAAACGTCTTTTAATTTCATGGTTGCAGTCACTGTCCACAGTGAGTTTGGAGCCCAAGAAATAAAATCTGCCACGGTTTCCACTTTTTCCCCTTCTATTTGCCATGAAATGATGGGACTGTTGAGATCAGATCCTTTGCACTTGGCTCCAGTACCACCTCAATGGCCTATCACAGCAAGTTGACCAAAGATCAGATGTCTGTCATCAGGCCCTGGTGCGGAAAGGACAAAGACACACCTTCTCTGGAGCATCTGCCTGAGAACCAGTCAGTTCTAAGAGTATTACTGGAGAGGGATGGGGAGCTGAGAGGGGCTTATAAGTGGATTTTTAAGGGTAAAGCCTGCAGCCAAGGCCACTGCCATCATTTCAGAGTACTGACCCAGAGTCTTCACCTTATCATTACCCTTAACATCTACCTCTGAGGATAGTCCTGGGTAACCAAGATCTGCCCCCTGTGCCTAGCCCCCGACTCCTCAAGTCAATTTCCCCCTGGAACCCCTGACTAGAGATCCATTTACAGCAACATGTCCAACCTCCTCACCATACGGCTCCTCCCTGTCCCAACAAACAATACTAGCCACCACTCTCCTATTTATCAAAGAAATTCTCCATCTTCTCAGACTACTCATCACCTAGACTGCAACCTTTCCCCCAGGGCACATCCCTACTTTGAGGAGTCTCATTCAAGCTGGGTACGTTATTCGTCTCCTGACCAGTGTCCGGACACAATCAGAAGGAGTAAATCAGTCCTTTCACCTTCTACTCTATGGATATCATGGCCGCTATTCTCCAAAGAAAACAGCACCCCTTTCAAAATCTCAATTTCCTCTTCTACCAATTCTCAGGTCTCTCTACTCCGAGACACCCTGACTTAATCCACTGCTTCACACAGTGATTTAAAAGGCCTAGATAAATATATGTTGCCTGTTTCTCCATTGCAAGCATCAGAAACACCCCCTTCCCAGAGTATCTGACTCTGCCACAAAGGGCTGTGTGATCTTCCTATAAGCGGCCTTGCCTCCCTGAGCCTAAACTCCTGCACCCATCAAATGGCAGTAACATAAATACCTCTAGAGATAATATTAATAAGAGGATTAGGGACTTCCCAGGTGGTGCAGTGGTAAAGAATCCATCTGCCTATGCACGAGACGCAAAAGCCACGGATTCCATCCATCAGTTGGAAAGATCCCCTGGAGGAGGAAATGGCTGCCTACTCCTAGTATTCTTGCCTGGGAAACCCCATGCACAGAGGAGCCTGGTGGGTTACAGTACATCACATCGCAAAGAGTTGGTTACAACTCAGCACACTTACAAACACAGACTCCCAGTAGAGAGCCTGGCTCCCACTTGGGGCCTCTCTAGTGAGAGACTTACCTGAAAAGATGGTTGCCCTGGTGATGATGTCCAAAGAACAGGTGGCTTCCCTGGAAGGGGAAATAGTTTCCAGCCTCTTTTTTAATCTCAAGATACAAGTGAGGGCTAAGCTGTATAAAAGAGGCCTTCCAGTCTCTTCATCTCTCCAAACTATACTGAGAATACTTGGAAAATATATCATGTGTTATATCAAACATATATATATATATATATATCTGACTGAATCACTTTGCTGTACACCTGACACACACACAATATTATGTCAACTATATTTCAATAAAAGGTTTTTTTAAGTAAAAAAAAAAAAAGTGTGTGCATGCATTCTAAGTTGCTTCAGTCATGTTTGACTTTCTGTGACCCTATGAATGGAAGCCCACCAGGCTCCTCTCTACATGGGATTCTCCAGGCAAGAATACTGGAGTGGGTTGCCATACCCTCTTCCAGGCAATCCTCCTGATGCTGGGATCAAACTCACATCTCTTCTGTGCCCTGCATTGGCCGGTGGGTTCTTTACTACTAGTGCCTCCTGGGAAGCTCATTAGAGTACAGCTGCTAAGTTGCTTTAGTCATGTCCGACTCTGTGCGACCCCATAGATGGCAGCCCACCAGGCTCCCCAGTCCCTGGGATTCTCCAGGCAAGAACACTGGAGTGGGTTGCCATTTCCTTCTGCAATGCATGAAAGTGAAAAGCAAAAGAGAAGTAGCTCAGTCGTGTCCAACTCTTAGCGACCCCATGGACTGAAGCCCACCAGGCTCCCCGGTCCATGGGATTTTCCAGGCAAGAGTACTGGAGTGGAGTGCCATTTCCTTCTCCAATGCATGAAAGTGAAGAGTGAAAGTGAAGTCGCTCAGCCGTGTCTGACTCTTTGTGACCCCGTGGACTGCAGCCTACCAGGCTCCCCGGTCCATGGGATTTTCCAGGCAAGAGTACTGGAGTGGGGTGCCATTGCCTTCTCCTGCAAACACCTAGACTGAATACAAGACCAGACCTTTGGCAAGATCTGAACAATTTTCCACAATCCTGTGAAGCAGGTTAAAGAGACTGCATGACAACAATCTATGTTTTCTTGAAAGCATACAGAAGGAATGCTCAGAAAAATCTGAATGGCTCTGCTGTGCCAATCACACTGTAGGCCTCCTAAAGCGGGAGTGGCAAAGCATCTGAACTTCCAGAACCAATCTTGAATTATATAAAAACTCATGAGTTGAAGGGAGAGGACCCAGAAGTCTTTTTCCCAATAACAATCCTCACCTCCTTTTGCTCGCCTATTAGAATATCACTACTACTTTCACCATGGCAATGCATCACAACCATCTCTGCAAGAGGTGACTCAAGATCAAATATAAATGCAAATGTCCTTAAAAATAAGAGGATCAACTTCACTGACAAAGAGAAGGCTAATGAAAACTACACTGAGAATATTTCTCATCTATCAGGTTTGCAAAAATCCATCAGTCAAGTACAATACCATATTGGTAAGGTTGTGGGGATACGGACATTCTCCTAACAGCACTCTCCTACAATGATGGACAGAATACAAAATTATATCACCTGTGTAGAGGGCAAGTTGGCAATATCTAGCAAAATTACAAATACATTTTACCTTTAATCCAGTAATACCATTTCTGGGAGTGTATCCTACACAGCTCTTCTGTGTATTCTTGCCATCTCTTCTTCACATCTTCTGCTTCTGCTAGGTACATGCCAGTTTTTTAAATGGCTGAGTAACATTCCATTGCATGTATGTGCCACATATTCTTTATCCATTCACCCAGCCATGTCTTGGTCATTGTGAACAGTTCCGCACTGACAGTACACATTCAACATTCTTCACTGCAGCAGTTAGTGATAAGTGAAAAGAGAAAATTCAACTGTTTAACCACCACCTAGTCTAATATATTATAGTCACATCCACACAATGGAAACAGTGAAGCTGTGAAAAAGAATGAGGGTGCTCTTTAAATACTGATATGGAAAGATAGCTAGGACACATTAAGTGCCATCTCTTCTTCACATCTTCTGCTTCTGCTAGGTACATGCCAGTTTTTTAAATGGCTGAGTAACATTCCATTGCATGTATGTGCCACATATTCTTTATCCATTCACCCAGCCATGTCTTGGTCATTGTGAACAGTTCCGCACTGACAGTACACATTCAACATTCTTCACTGCAGCAGTTAGTGATAAGTGAAAAGAGAAAATTCAACTGTTTAACCACCACCTAGTCTAATATATTATAGTCACATCCACACAATGGAAAACAGTGAAGCTGTGAAAAAGAATGAGGGTGCTCTTTAAATACTGATATGGAAAGATAGCTAGGACACATTAAGTGAAAAAAGCAAGCTACAAAAGAAGGTACTCTGTATGTATCATTACAGCTAAGATGGGGGAAAAAAGAAAAATACTAACATCTGTTTTCATTTTTACACAAAAACACTAAAAGAATACACAATAAAAATGGTTACAGGGAAAAAGTAAAACTACAATACAGACTTGTTGCTACAGAATTATTACTTTTTCCTGACATTAACCCCTTCCCATAGTTGATTCCACTATCAGGGTCAAAGGTTTCTTAAAGATTCTACCACATAAGAAAAAAATCCATAAAGCATTTAGTATTTTAACAACAAATATTTTATAATTATAAATAATATAATCTATAAATTATAAATTTATAAATTATTTTTAGCCATTTCCATCATTTCAGCTTATTCCTTGCAAAAGAGAAAAGTAATATCTTATAATTTTCCTATTAAATCAGCATATAAAAATGAAAATGAAAATTCTATCAAAAGTGCATTTGATATTACTATGGTTCTCAGCCCTAATGAGTTCTCAAAATCTACCTATAGGTTATTTTAAACACAAAGATGTTTGTTTGGGGCCAAAACAAATGTCCTGCTAAGAACATCTTATACTTGTTTTTAGGGGCACATATATATACATCTCCACAGAGTAATCTGAGACTAGAATTGCTAAATCATTGGAGAACAGAATTGCTAAATCATCTGTAGATATACCAAGTAAAGTGTTAGCTGCTCGGTTGTTCTGGACTCTCAGTGACCCCATGAACTGTAGCCCACCAGGCTCCTCCATCCATGGGATTTCCCAGGCAAGAGCACTGGAGTGGATTTCCATTTTCTTCTCCAGGGGATCTTCCTTACCCAGGAATTGAATCTGAGTCTCCTGCATTGCAGGCAGATTCTCTACCAGCTGAGCCACCAGGGACCCCAAAGAGTTCCTAAAATGGTTGTACAAATCGACACTCACATGAACAGTGTGTGAGAATCAAACTGTCCTGTATCCTTACCAGCACTATAGTTTAACCATTTCAGTGATTATTTTAATTTCCATATCCTGAGCCACTCACGAGGTTGAGCATGTGTTTATTGTTTATTTGTGTATTTTCTTTTGAGATGTGTCAAGTATTTTTTCGAGTTGGCTTTCTACTAATTCATATGTAATAAGAAAGAAATAAGAAAGTGTGCTCAGTCGTGTCCGACTCTTTGTGACTCCATGGACTGTAGCCTACCAGGCTCCTCTGTCCATGGGATTTTCCAGGCAATAGTACTGGAGTGGATTGCCATTTCCTTCTCCAGGGGATCTTCCTGACCCAGGGATCAAACCCAGGTCTCCCGTATTGTAGACAGACGCTTTACCACCTGAGCTACCAGGGAAGCTGGTATAATAAGCATATGTAATAAGCATGTATATATATTATATTCAGGGTACACATTGTTTTGTGTGTGTGTGTGTGGAGAACATTTTCTTTTACATCTCATTCTCTTAATGGTGACTTTTGTTGAATAGAAGTTCTTAATTTTAATAGATCTCAACTGTTGCTGTTTTGTTGCTCAGTCCTATTTGATTCTTCGTGACTCCGTGGACTGCAGCATGCCAGGCTTCCCTGTCCTTCACCATCTCCCGGAGCTTGCTCACACTCTTGTCTCAAATGTAAGAGATATCAAATACCAGTTGTTAACAAGTTAGGTGCTCATCAACAGTAAAATGGATAAATAAACTGAGGTTTATTCACAGAATAAAATACTATACAAGAGTGAGAATGAATGAATCAGAACTATCTGCAGCAATATGGATGACTCTCACACAGCACTGAGGGAGAGAAGCTAAACACAAGAGTATGTATTTAGTTTGTTTGTTTGTTTGTTTTAATTCCAAAAGCAAAATAATTCCATATGTTAGTCAGGATCTTGACAACTTTGGCTGGACTGTAATAACTTTGGCTGGGGTACAAATGGCTCTCTTGAGCTGGTGGTGATAATCTGTTTCTTGATCCGGGTGCTGGTTACTCAAGTTTGGTCAGTTCATAAAAATTCATGTTTATGACATGATATGTTCACTTCAATAAAAAGTTAATAAAAATAGAGGTTCACATGCCTGAGCCCTAAGCCTAGACAGGCCAGATGCCCATGTTTCCTAGTGATTCAGGTGGCAGACAGGGCCAAGGACCTTTAATCACTCTGACCATAAATGGGCTTCCCAGGTAGCTCAGTGGCAAAGAATCTGCCTGCAGATGCGGGAGCCGCAGGAGACAGTGGTTCAATCCCTGGGTTGGGAAGATCCCCTGGAGTAAGAAATGGTACCCACTCCAGTATTCT
>SJYC01077243.1:0-29439 GCA_006408675.1 Madoqua kirkii | reverse complement strand
CTGCCATAAGGATTGATTCTTCTCTCTAGTGTGAGAACCAGGGGTGAACTTTTTTCCCTTCTTTTCATCTTACCTGAAGGCTGAAAGCTGTCTCCTTAGGGCTGTCTCTTATACACATCTGATTCTCCAGGCAAGAACACTGGAGTGGGTTGCCATTTCCCTCTCCAGTGCATGAAAGTGAAAAGTGAAAGTGAAGTCACTCAGTCGTGTCTGACTCTTAGTGACCCCATGGACTGCAGCCTACCAGTCTCCTCCATCCATGGGGTTTTCCAGGCAAGAGTACTGGAGTGGGTTGCCATTACCTGCTCCAATGCTGGTTTAATCCCTGGGTCAGAAAGATCCCCTGGAGGTGGAAATGGTAACCCACTCCAGTATTCTTGCCTGAGAAATCCCACAGACAGAGGAGCCTGGCAGGCTACAGTCCACGGGGTTGCAAGAGTCAGACACAACTGAACAACAAGTTAGGAAAGGAGATGGGACAGAACACTGAATAATTATCACTGGGAGCAGAGATGTGGGTCAAGCAAATATTTTCACTCGATTTTAGTATGGTATAAACAGTCAACCTGGCTGAAAACCTGAAAAGATTGCAAAAGAAACAGTTATTGTAGCAATTCTGCCTACCTTAACCTCTGTATAGAATTCTTTCTGGTTCAGTAACACATAGATTTCAAAGAAGTTGCTCTTTGCTCTTAAGTTTAGGATCTAAACTGTCTGGCCTCCCCTGCTAAGAATCCTACCTTCTCCTGACAATAGCAGTACAAACCAACAGAGTATTTAATTTACATTATATGCAAAAAATACAGAGTCCAGGATATAGCAATGGAAGAAGGAAAATGAAATCAACGAGGGTTGATGCCATTAGGGTCAACATCAGACTCACAGAACTGTGTCCAAATCTAGCATAATTTTTTTGCTACCCTTTTATTTAAAAGGGTTTGATTTATGCACCCTTTTCCCCATCTAGGATGTTGATTTGCACAGGCATATACTATGTTCTATTTAATCTTTGTATCTCTAGTAACAAATGGTGTGCCTAGCACAGAAAAGGCACTGAACACATATTTGATAAAGGAATGTGGTTATTTTCTTGACAAAGTAATAATCATCAAAACTCTCAACTAAAAGAAAAAAAAAAAGAAATCATTCTGAGAATCATCCCCTTTAGAGACTTAAAGACTTTGAGAGTCTGTACAGTGTTCCTGATTCTTTAAACAGAGCAAGTCCACCCTCGTATCCTACTATACCTGGCTTATCAATTGGCTTATAAGCTTTATCTCCAGTTGCAGAGAGAAATTATTCCAGAAAATCTCTCTGGTATACTCCCCACTCACCCCAGATCCAATACTTCTGCTGCTGCGTCCGGCTGTCCAGACTCAGAGCTCAGTACTTCTGACCTGGGAAGATGCTCTGCACACCTTCAGGTTTCATGACTGAGAAAATTTCCCCTGTGGTTCATGAGACCTCTTCTTTCCACCCGGCTCTTATCCTTGCTGCTTCCCAGTGATTTTGACTTTATTAGGATCCTGAAATATCCTCAGGATAATCAAACCAACTCTCAGAGTGCCAAGTCAAAATGCCAACAAATACGAGGTGAACTGAATTAATGGAGACACTTGTGGTCACCTGGGCTTTCCTGGTGGCTCAGACAGTAAAGAATCTGCCTGCAATGCAGGAGACTCTGGTTCAATCCCCGGGCCAGGAAGATCCCTGGAGAAGGGAACGGCTACCCACTCAAGTATTTTTGCCTGGAGAATTCCATAGGCAGAGGATGGTCACATGAGTAAATGTGATTCTTCAGGGGGTGGGTGGTCTCTGACATGGCTGTTCATGGCAATCCCCTGGGAAATCTATGACTCCTGACTCCTGGTTCCCACCTCCATGGATTCTGATGTGATTTCTCTGCAATGAGGCCTGGGAGTCAGAATTTTTTTTTAAAATCCCAGATAATTCCTGTGTACAATTTTTAAATCACCGCTTTGGGTTGAAAACCAAACCAGTGCCATTTCCCTGCCACACTGCAAAGAACAGGCATTACTAAATGAAAATCAAACAAATTCTTAGCAGTGTGTCCTAGTCTCTTGACCCAGTATATCATCGCATCTGTATAAGGGTTACTAAATGACTATGCACTGGCTTAGCTGACATGTTACAAACCACCTTGCAGGACTTCCCTAATGGCCTGGTGTTTGAAAGTACACCTTCCAATACGGGGAATGCCAGTTTGATCCCTGGTCAGGGAACTAGAATACTGAGTGCCACAACTAGGACCCGATGCAGCCAAAAATAAATAAATATATGTAATATAAATAAGAATTAAAACACTTTGCTGGTAAAATGAGCTATGTTGGCTGGATAGGTTTCAGACTTGTTAACACAAACCAAAAACTGCAAAATGTTACTGCCATAAGGATTGATTCTTCTCTCTAGTGTGAGAACCAGGGGTGAACTTTTTTCCCTTCTTTTCATCTTACCTGAAGGCTGAAAGCTGTCTCCTTAGGGTGTGGGCCAGGATGCCCCACTCACCAGAATTAAGGCTTGGCATTTTCTGATCTTTATATCTGCCCAGCACTGGCTGTTTTTCAGAGATGCTTATCTGGAGAGATACAGGCTGCAGCTCTTAACTGAGGGGACAAACGCTAGCCTCTGGGTCTATTCATGCTTGAAACATGCAGAGGGAGCCCAGAAGCATGCAGGCCTTCTTCCTCAGCTGTTCTTTAAACAGCTGACAGGGAAGATCACAGACACAACAGCTGAGGAAGCATGTGGACTCAGCTTCCATTCCTAAGGCTCCAGAGATGAGGGCATGGCCCAGCCCTGGGGCCAGCATCTTCTGACTTAATTCCTGTGTGATCTGTAGGGGGGAAGGGTATAAGGACAGGTTATTAAACAGAGTGGTTAACAATGTAGTGCAAACTATACTGTGTGCAGTTTAAATAAGCTGCATGTGTATGGCTTTCTTTCATTTAGCCCATTATTCTAGTTTTCTTCAGAGGCTCCTCAGAATCTTCCATCTGGAGCGTCCTGGTCTGAGGCCCATCTCAGGGTGGAACTTGGAGAAGAGTGCTCACTAACTGTCCACAACTTGAACACCCTCTGACCTGTGATTCCAATTCTGCCACAGTGCCGGTCATACAGACCCTGTGGGGGTGGGGCTGGGGGCTGTCACTTAAGAAGACTCCTGGCTCCTCTCCCAGGAACAGTTGCAGAGATATTCTGATCACCTGTCCATCTGCTGGTGAAAGGGGAGCAAACATCCATTATCAGCTGGACCTGCAGGGAGCAAACATCCATTATCAGCTGGACCTGCAGCTTGAATAGAATCAGAGACAGGCCAGAAGCAGGCAGGATGCGAAAGCCGACATATTCTCTAGTTTTTACAAATATTTATTTACTTGTTTATTTGGCTGGGTTGGGTCTTGGGATCTTTCCTTACTGCCATACTGACTCTCTAGTTGTGACTCGTAGGCTTAACTGCTCTGAGGAATGCGGGATCTTAGTTCCTCAACCAGGGATTGAACTTGCACCCCCTGCATTGTTGCAAGGTGGATTCTTAACCACCAGACCACCAGGGAAGTCCCACATACTCTCTATTGACAGGACTATACACAGACCCATCACAGAAGTTTGAGAGAAAGCTCACAGTGGGGCTTGTAACGACTTGTAAGGAGAGGGTAGCCTGTGAGCAACACTCCTCCACATCTGGAACAGGCCCCAGCTGGCCTATCTGTAGAGATAGTGATGAACTGGTTTCCTTGGCAATGGAAAGTGCTGACTCCGCAGGGCTAAAATAGGCGCCTGCGAGCCTAGAAGGAGTTTATTGCTCCCACCTCTAGTGAATGCCCGTGCCAGACAGACACACGTCCTCCCACTCCTCCTCACTGCTGTCATCTGCTGCCTTCAGGTCACTCTCCATCACTGAGTGAAAGCCCCTTCGTTCCAAATCCTAAGAGATTTCAGCCTCTGTGAAGATAGCCAGAGAGCAACTTTACTTCCCGATACTGACTGTCCTTTGCTGCACTGCATTTCAACACCCTAATAAAGGAGCCTGACCTGGATCTTAATATCCTGGAAATGCCCCAACACAGAAATTCTAAACCCCAATCATTTGTTCTCAAATCACTTCCTATATCTTTTCTGCTCTCCATCTTTACACTTTTCTTTTGGAAGAAAAGTTATGACAAAGAGTTATTAAAAGTTAAGACAGCGTGTTAAACAACAGAGCTATCACTTTGCCGACAAAGGTCTGTCTAGTCAAAGTTATAGAATCAGAGACAGGCCAGAAGCAGGCAGGATGCGAAAGCCGACATATTCTCTAGTTTTTACAAATATTTATTTACTTGTTTATTTGGCTGGGTTGGGTCTTGGGATCTTTCCTTACTGCCATACTGACTCTCTAGTTGTGACTCGTAGGCTTAACTGCTCTGAGGAATGCGGGATCTTAGTTCCTCAACCAGGGATTGAACTTGCACCCCCTGCATTGTTGCAAGGTGGATTCTTAACCACCAGACCACCAGGGAAGTCCCACATACTCTCTATTGACAGGACTATACACAGACCCATCACAGAAGTTTGAGAGAAAGCTCACAGTGGGGCTTGTAACGACTTGTAAGGAGAGGGTTAGCCTGTGAGCAACACTCCTCCACATCTGGAACAGGCCCCAGCTGGCCTATCTGTAGAGATAGTGATGAACTGGTTTCCTTGGCAATGGAAAGTGCTGACTCCGCAGGGCTAAAATAGGCGCCTGCGAGCCTAGAAGGAGTTTATTGCTCCCACCTCTAGTGAATGCCCGTGCCAGACAGACACACGTCCTCCCACTCCTCCTCACTGCTGTCATCTGCTGCCTTCAGGTCACTCTCCATCACTGAGTGAAAGCCCCTTCGTTCCAAATCCTAAGAGATTTCAGCCTCTGTGAAGATAGCCAGAGAGCAACTTTACTTCCCGATACTGACTGTCCTTTGCTGCACTGCATTTCAACACCCTAATAAAGGAGCCTGACCTGGATCTTAATATCCTGGAAATGCCCCAACACAGAAATTCTAAACCCCAATCATTTGTTCTCAAATCACTTCCTATATCTTTTCTGCTCTCCATCTTTACACTTTTCTTTTGGAAGAAAAGTTATGACAAAGAGTTATTAAAAGTTAAGACAGCGTGTTAAACAACAGAGCTATCACTTTGCCGACAAAGGTCTGTCTAGTCAAAGTTATGTTTTTTCCAGTACTCATCTATGTATGTGAGAGTTGAACCATAAAGAAGGCTGAGCGCTGAAGAACTGATGCTTTTGAACTGTGGTATTGGAGAAGACGCTTGAGAGTCCCTTGGACAGCAAGGAGATCAAACCAGTCAATCCTAAAAGAAATCAGTCCTGAATATTCATTGGAAGGACTGATGCTAAAACTTAAGCGCCAATACTTTGGCCACCTGATGCAAAGAGCTGACTCATTGGAAAAGACCCTGATGCTGGGAAAGATTGATGGCAGGAGAAGTGGGTGACAGGGGATGAGATGATTGGGTGGGATCACTGACTCAATGGACATGAATTTGAGCAAACTCCAGGAGATAGTGAAGGACAGGGAAGCCTGGCATGCTACAGTCCATGGCGTCACAAAGGGTTGGACACGACGTACTGGCTGAACAACAACCTTCGTACCCTCTAGATCTGTTCACAAAACTCCTCTAATTCCTTGACCTGTTCTCTCCTTCCCATCTTGCAGGGCCCTCTTGGCCTCATCTACAACTACTCAGCTGAGACCCATGTGTTTCGAATTACTATCTCAAAATTCATCATCTACCTTCTCTGACTTGAAACTCTGGCGTTGCTGCTGCCGTGCAGAAGGGCAACAATGCGACAACACATTTATTTCTGGCTTCCAAGCTCAGCTGAGCCCTCAGCACGGTTTGTCAACTTTCTGTTGTTCCAGCGTCTTCATCCCATCTTCTCAATGACTCTCGGTTAATTGCTTCATTCCTACTTTATCCACAAAACTGGCACCAGCAGCAACAGGATCAATATCCGACTTCCTTTTACTCACACACTGCAAACTCGTTCTCCAGCTCTGCTCAGATCTTGCCTTGGTTGACATGGTCTTCCCCTTCCTTACCCCAACTGAGCGCCTTGCCCTGTCTCCCTCCTGTTCCCTCTGGAAGTGGCCTCATCAATCATTCTCCTATTTTCCTTTACCTTCAATGTCTCCTCTTTATCAACCCTTCCCCTTTTCTACAGACCTGACGGCTTTCCTCTCAACCTAATGTCCTACCCCTGACCCAGGGGGTATGCCATCTGGGCAAGCTGTGGGCCACAGAAAGCCTATCTTTGTGAATAAAATCTGACTGGAATATAGCCATACTTATTTGTTTACATATATTATCTATAGCTGCTTTGGAGCTGAACAAGAGAATAGTTGAAGAGTCGTGACAGAGATCACCTAGCCAGCCAAGCCAAAAAGATCTGCTCTGTGGCCCTTTAAAGAAAAGATCACTTGCCCCTCTATCCTCACCATGCCCTTCCTTCCCTCCTGGCCACTCCTCAATCCATGGTAATTTCCTCTGCTTCTGTGGTTTACTAATCTTCTTAATCTTCCCTTCCTCGGGTCACTCCGGTGACTCACCATTTACTAATTGAAACGGAGGGGAGATTCTCTCATTCCTTAGTCATTCCTCTGCTGCAGTGGACATTTGGCGATCACATAATTTTTGAAATTCTAGGGGAAGATCCAAGATGTAAATGCCCAGAGGAGCCAGGCAGGTCACCTCAATGAACAAAATGGCCACCTCAAGATATGAGCCTGTGGGGTCTTGGAGAGCCCGTCACCGCAGCAAAAGGGCTGCTGCTGTGCAGCTGTGAGGAGTCTAGGCCCTACACAGCCGACATGCCAGTGCTGCACGGGCAGCTAAGCATGCAGACTTCACGAGGCATCACTCGACCCTTAGAAGCTGGCAACTATTTAAAAAATATGACAAACCCTGAGGAGTCAAACAAAGTGAAACTTTTGGCCAATTTGGCCGCATGGCTGTGGATGAGTCCCCCTGGTTCCACGACTGAACTTTCTTGTTCTCTTGGGGAATCTTGATTCTTTGCTTCTGGAGGTTCTCTGGGAGCCAGCATGCCTCTGCCCTCTCAGATATTCACCCCCAGCCATGCGTCTTTTCTTGCTACAGAGTTTCTTGGGTGAAATCCCAAATCTCTCTCTCACTCTCTATTCTATGCACCTGCTTCTGACTCCCATCTCCAAATGGGAAGTAGACCGCTCCACCTGGAAGTCCCACAGACACTTCAAACTCCACTTTACCCCTGCACCACCCTCAGCCCCTGCCCTCTGCCAAGCCAACACTTATTTGGAAACAGACTCAGGTTTCCCCCAACAAAGCTGTCCTCCCCTCCATCTTTCCATCAGGATTGAGGTGCCTCTCACTGTCTCTTCAGAATACTTGGTAACTATACTTTCTACAAAGTATTAACAGTATTACAATTAATACTGTCTCTGTGTCTGTCTTACTTGGCTCCAGTACAGCCTCTCAGTGGGCACCGGCTATCACATTAATCTTTGTATTCCCAGCTTCTAGCTAAGTGCTAACATATAGTAAGTCCTAATAAATGTTTATGACATTATGTTAAAAATCCTTCAAGCTAGGTCTCAATAGTACGTGACCTGAGAACTTCCAGATGGACAAGTGGGATTTAGAAAAGGCAGAGGAAACAGACATCAAATTGCCAGCATTCGTCGGATCACAGTGAAGGCAAGGGAATTCCAGAAAAACATCTACTTCTGCTTCCGAGACTACACGAAAGCCTTTGATTGTGTGGATCACAACAAACTGTGGAAAATTCTTAAAGAGATGGGAATAGCAAATCACCTTACCTGTTCCCTGAGAAACCTGCATGTAGGTCAAAAAGCAATAGTTAGAACTTTACATGGAACAACTGACTGGTTCCAAACTGGGAAAGGAGTCCGACAAGGCTGTATATTGTCACTCTGTTTGTTTAACTTATATGCAGGGTGTGTGCATACTCAGTCACTTCATTTGTGTCCAACTCTTTGCAACCCCATGGACTGTAGCCTGCCAGGCTCCTCTGTCCACATCATTCTCCAGGCAAGAATACTGGAGTGGGTTGCCATGCCCTCCTCTAGTATATACAGAGTACATCATGCAAAATGCCAGGTTGGATGAATCACAAGCTGGAATCAAGATTGCTGGGAGAAATATCAACAAGTGGTATGTAGATGATACCACTCTAATGGCAGAAAGCAAAGAGGAACTAAAGAGTCTCTTGAGGAAGTTCAAAGAGGAGAGTGAAAAAGGTGGCTTAAAACTCAACATTCAAAAACTAAGATCACAGCATCCTGTCCCATCACTTCATGCCAAATAGATGGAGAAAAAGTGGAAACAGTGATAGACTTTATTTTCTTGGGCTCTAAAATCACTTAGATGATGACTGTAGCCATGAAATAAAGATTCTGCTCCTTGGGAAAAAAGCTATGACAAACCCAGACAGTGTGTTAAAAAGCAAAGACATCACTTTACCAACAAAGGTCCATCTAGTCAAAGCTATGTTTTTTCCAGTAGTCATGTACAGATATGACAGTTGTACCATAAAGAAGGCTGAGCCCCAAAGAATTGATGCTTTTGAAATGTGGTGCTGGAGAAGACTCTTGAGAGTCCCTTGGACTGTCAAGAGATCAAAGCAGCCAATCCTAAAGGAATATTCATTGGAAGGACTGATGCTGAAGCTCCAAAACGTTGGCCATCTGATGTGAAGAGCCGACTCGTTGGAAAAGACCATGATGCTGGGAAAGATTGAAGGCAAAAGGAGAAGGGAGCAGCAGAGGATGAGATGGTTATATAGCATCACCAACTCAGCGGACATGAATCTGAGAAAACTCTGGGAGACAGTGAAGGACAGGGAAGCCTGGCGTGCTTAGTCCATGAGGTCACAGAGAGTCTAACAAGATTTAGTGACTGAACAACAACAACCATAAATATTTGGCAAATTAATACACAAACAAAACACAAGAAAAAGATGTGCTAAAAATTTAAATTGCCAAGTTTTCCGTGTCTTCAGAACATTTTCACTAGTGCAATTTTTGTTTTATGGTGTCTTTGATATGCAACTAGTATTACTGTTGACATATTAGTATTTTACCAGAGAAGAATGTAATTTTCCCCTAATTATGATTTTTAAAAGCATTCATTTTCATGCTAAGGGAAAACTCTGTTATATCCAGCAATTAAAAGAAAAACAGTAAAATGTAATAAATTGAAGTTAATAAAGTAGACTTTATCAAATGTCTGTTAGGGAAATTAAATAAATAGTCTTATTTAGGCTTCAGAGACAAAGCAGAACAGTCCTCTGACCTTGCTTCTAATCTGCCTGGACACTGCCCTGATATGAGTGGCTTGAGTGACTGCCTACTGTGAGTGCAAGCCTTGTAGCACCACAGATAAGATGGTGGAACATTCTTGAGATTGTTGAGCCCCTGGAGGAGAGTTGGCCCACCAAGCCCTAGGCTTAACAACATTTCAAGTTTTAAGACAAAATAAACAGCATTAACATGAAACCATCACAACAAACTATGGAAAATTCTTAAAGAGATGGGAATACCAGACCACCTAACCTGCCTCCTGAGAAATCTATATGCAGGTCAGGAAGCAATATGAGAACTGGACATGGAACAACAGACTGGTTCCAAATAAGACAAGGAGTATGTCAAGGCTGTATATTGTCACCCTGCTTATTTAACTTATATGCAGCGTACATCATGAGAAACGCTGGGCTGGATGAAGCACAAGCTGGAATCAAGACTGCCAGGAAAAATATCAATAACCTCAGATATGCAGATGACACCACCCTTATGGCAGAAAGTGAAGAAGAACTAAAGAGCCTCTTGATGAAAGTGAAAGAGTAGAGTGAAAAAGTTGGCTTAAAACTCAACATTCAGAAAATGAACATCATGGCATCTGGTCCCATCACTTCATGGCAAATAGATGGAGAAGCAATGGAAACAGTGACAGACTATTTGGGGGGCTCCAAAATCACTGCAGATGGTGACTGCAGCCATGAAATTAAAAGACACTGGCTCCTTGGAAAGAAAGTTATGACCAACTTCGACAGCATATTAAGAGGCAGAGATATTACTTTGCCAACAAAGGCCCATCTAGTCAAAGCTATGGTTTTTCCAGTAGTCATAGTTAGACTATAGTCTAACTCATAGTTAGACCACTGAGAGTTAGACTATAAAGAAAGCTGAGCACCAAAGAATTGATGCTTTTGAATTATTGTCACCCTGCTTATTTAACTTATATGCAGCGTACATCATGAGAAACGCTGGGCTGGATGAAGCACAAGCTGGAATCAAGACTGCCAGGAAAAATATCAATAACCTCAGATATGCAGATGACACCACCCTTATGGCAGAAAGTGAAGAAGAACTAAAGAGCCTCTTGATGAAAGTGAAAGAGTAGAGTGAAAAAGTTGGCTTAAAACTCAACATTCAGAAAATGAACATCATGGCATCTGGTCCCATCACTTCATGGCAAATAGATGGAGAAGCAATGGAAACAGTGACAGACTATTTGGGGGGCTCCAAAATCACTGCAGATGGTGACTGCAGCCATGAAATTAAAAGACACTGGCTCCTTGGAAAGAAAGTTATGACCAACTTCGACAGCATATTAAGAGGCAGAGATATTACTTTGCCAACAAAGGCCCATCTAGTCAAAGCTATGGTTTTTCCAGTAGTCATAGTTAGACTATAGTCTAACTCATAGTTAGACCACTGAGAGTTAGACTATAAAGAAAGCTGAGCACCAAAGAATTGATGCTTTTGAACTGTGGTGTTGGAGAAGACTCTTGAGAGTCCCTTGGACTGCAAGGAGATCCAACCAGTCCATCCTAAAGGAAATTGGTCCTGAATACTGATTGGAAGGACTGATGCTGAAGCTGAAACTCCAATACTTTGGCCACCTGATGCAAAGAACTGACTCACTGGAAAAGATCCTGATACTGGAAAAGATTGATGGCAGGAGGAGAAAGGGACAACAGAGGATGAGATGGTTGGATGGTATCACCAACGTGACAGACAAGAGTTTGAGTAGGCTCTGGGAGTTGGTGATGGACAGGGAAGCCTGGCGTGCTACAGTCCATGCAGCTGGAAACAGTCAGACACGACTGAGCGACTGAAGTGAACTGAACATAAAACCAGACCTGCAGTTTGCTCACAGATTGATGAGGATATCAGTTTACACCCTAGGATTATAAGCAGGAACTCAATCTTTGAAGTCCCACCCACAGAGCTGATGCACTGCCTGGAACCTTTTCCCAGTTAGGACTCCAGATGTGCTGTGTCATGGACTTCCCAGTGCTCTTTGAGTCTGGATGTTGGTCAAAACCCATTTTGGTGATGTATCCTCTGCTGTTTCTATTTCTTTTTTCTTTTAGTATTAGTATACTGAAAGTAAGCCAGGTAATCTTCTAATAAATATTGGTATTATTTATTTGTATATAACTAGTGGATCATTTTGTTAACAAATCCTTTGAGTCTGAGACAAAAGTGAAAACTTTCAACAAAACAATATTTTAAACACAACAGTGTGACAACACATCTCTGCTAATTAATGTGAGATTTACTGGGAGAATTTACTAACACATGTGACAGAAAAAGTAGTTTCTTGATCTGAAAATATTGTTATATGGAATGATAGCTAACAATGAAACAACAAAAATTTCTCTCAAGCAAATATAGAAGGCAGTGATGCCAGCTCTCTGGAGGGATTCGTAGTGCCCTATCAAGTACTTGATTTTGTGACATTTAAGAATCCTATGAGCTCTATCTCTTGTGAAAGTTGGTGGGAGCAGGTCAGGGTGAAAATGCTGAGTTAATACAGCTTATTTTCATCCATGGTTGAATCATTACTGCTCGCAATTAAAACACTGAAATAAAGTTCTCCTTTTCTACCAATAGGTGGCAATATGTTTTGGGACAAAAAAATAAAAATGACACCTTACAGTTGTTTTCTACATCTATGCTTGATCTTTATTTTATTCCAGAACTCTAGGCTTCGGAGTGCCCAATACAAATAGCAGTGGAGTAAACAAGGCACAAACATGATATTTGAAGGAAGCTGAAGAGTTTGCCAGTATCACCCTTTCATTTAGAACCAACTTGTCTTTGGAAGAAATACACACTGATTCCTCTCCCCTTTTCCATCAAGTAAACTTAGAGTGACAATTGAGGCAGAAAAATAGGCACCATGTTGCAAGTGGTCAAACTGCTTCTCTGAGAACCTCCACATGGGGTTACATTCAAATCACTAATCTCCTCCCCAGCCTGGCAAGAACCTATTCTGAATATGTATTCACATAAGTCTCTTCTTTACACTGATCATTGGGATGGGACTGGAGAAAGGTATACAAATTTGTTGACGCTCTATTAGTTTTTTAATTCATTCATGTTTATGTTCATTCATGCTTATGTAACCATCATACTGTGTAAGATATAGAATATTTCTAGCACATCAGAAGGTTTCCTATGCTCTCTTTAGTTTTTAAAATAAGGAAGAAATTTTATTTCTCAAATATTCGAAACAAAACAAACAATCAAAAAAAAAAAAACCACCTCACAAGGCAGAAGAGCTGAAGGGAGAGAGGGGTTGTTCTACTTTATACATTGATCTGGGTCTCTTTGTAGCCTTGAACAGAAACTCTGTGGTAAACATTCTTTGGAAGGTGTATTCAGGGCATGGATGGGATGGAAATATCAAGTCACAGTAAGGATGTGGAGCAACTAGAACTCCCATGCATCAGTGTTGTGTGTAGACAGTGAGACAGTCACGTGGGAAATTTGTCTAGCAGTACCTATGTATGTGCACCTATGACCCTACAACTCTACTCCTATGTTCACAGGCAACAAACACGCATACATACTTTTACCAAAAGGTGTATACTAGAATGTTCAAAGTAGCAAATAGGCTATCAACAGTAGAATGCATGACTACTTGTGGTATATTCTCACAACGAAACACTATACAGCCACAAGAATGAATCATCCACAAATACTATAACAACATGAATGAGTCTCACAAACATAATATTAGGGGAAAGATATGGATATGAGAGAGTATATACTCTTAAAAAGCAGCTGTGATCCTGCTTTGATGAAGTTCAGAATTAATCTGTGTCCTGACCTGTCCTGTCAACCGTTGTCACCCTTGGATGGGAGTGGGGATGGGAGAAAGGGTTTCCTAGGTGCTGGTGACATTCTGGTTCTTGGCGTCACAAGTATGTTCAGCTTATGAAACTTCATCAACCTGTACACTTACTTTTAGGAAATATCAGTTGACTAAAAAGTTTGTTCAGGTTTTTTGTACCATCTTACAGAAAAATCCAAACAAACTTTTTGGCCAATTCATGTAAATTATACTCTAATTAAAGTTTTAAAATATTAAACTCTAATCAAGTACAGATAAAAGGCACTTCCACCTGGAATGACAATGCAATCGGATGAAGGAAATCACATTTCAGTTAGGTCCTCAAACCTGATAAGCCTTCCCAGGTAGAGATGGAGAACAGGCATTCTGGGGGGGAACAAAAAAGGGCTCCTTTAATCAAAAACATAGAAGTTTAAAAGAATAAGGAACATTTGCAAAATGACAAAATTGGCCAAAGAATAAGACTGGTATAAGAAAGAAGCAAGGTCTTAAATAGCAGATCTTGCTTCTTTCTTGTAATAACCTGCTTGATTAGCATTTCTTCTCTTTTTTCCTCCTTCTTTCTTATTTTTTAAATCATGAAACTATGGTAACACATTTACCATAGACTTGGAAAATACAGAACAAGGTTACATATAGTTCCACTACAGATTACAATTATTTTTTAAGTAAATAAATTAAGATTTTTAGAGTTTCAATATCAAACTCTCAAAAGTTAATAGAATGAATACACAGAAAAGTAGAAGGATATAGTAGATTTGAAATGCACTATGAACCAATTCAACATGATTAAGATTCATACAATTTCACACAACAGTAGGATACAAATTCTGTTCATGGTCCCATAGACTATAAACTAGGAGATGCTGGGACAGATCCAGGGACATAAAATAAAGTGCAAAAATGTCATGGTCTAAAGATACTAAAATACAGAGTCTGTAATTTTACCGCTGTGGAATTATATTAGAAGTCAATATCGGAAGATATTTTCAGATAATCCACATGTTCTCAAGTGCAAGCATTGCTTGACTCTTTAAGGGACTTAAACACTGAAGGACTTTTCAGGGATTTTCCCAAAGGCAAAATTCTTTGCAAGGAATTTGACACGTTCAAGTCAAAGAGGCTGTGCAGTCTTGTTTGTGCAAAATAAACGGCCTTGGTTAGGTCACCTTGTGGAATGTCTCCTGGAACTCCAGTGCCTTTTTGCATTGTCCTTGGGGTTTTTTTGTTTTCTGTATTCTACACTTTGCCTTTAAATAAAGAAGCAGGGGGAAAGTCTCACAACTAGACTGAGGGAGTCTAAAGAATTTGGTCTTATTGGAAAAGATAGTGAAGTTTTTGTTTTATTTTTGTTTTTTAAGGGAAAAGCACAATGATCACATCTTCATTTATGTTTCCCTAATGGCTCAGATGGTAAAGAATCTGCCTGCAATGCAGGAAACCCAGGTTCAATCCCTGGGTTGGGAAGATCCCCTGGAGAATGGAATGCCTACCCACTCCAGTATTCTTGCCTGGAAAACCCCATGAACAGAGGAGCCTGGTGGGCTATAGTTCATGGCACTGAAAAGAATTAGACACGGCTGAGTGACTAATACTTCACTCTAGGAAGCTGGATGTGCAGGATGCAGAAGAGGAAGGCGTAATTGCAGGCTGTAGGGATGTCATTTGAGTGCATGAGACCCCTGTGCCCACCCACCTCTTCATTCCAGCCTTACACCTAACCTTAACTGTTAGAAGCCAGTCATCCCATCACTTGCAGCTCCTCCAACCAAATACAGCCTCCCAGCTTTGCACCTGGGGCTCCAGCCCCATGCAAGAGCTTTTCTCTGCCCCCTCACTAGGCTCATCCTAAAAATGACCCATCTCTCCTCCCAGCCGCACTTCCAGAAGCTTTGTGTGTGAAAGTTGCCAGCTATCTGTGACTCTCTGCAATCCCATAGACTGTAGCCTGCCAAGATCCTCTGTTCATGGAATTCTCCAGGCCAGAATACGGGAGTGGGGAGCTGTTCCCTTCTCCAGGGGATCTTCCCAACCCAGGGATCGAACCCAGGCTCCCTACACGACAGGCAGATTTTTTACCGTCTGAGCCACCAGGGAACCCAAAAATCATTTTGGACCAGGCAGTGCCAAACCAAGCCCTGGGGACAGACTGCTCAGTCGTGTCTGACTCTTTGTGACTGCATGGTCTGTAGTCACTGAAAAGAATTAGACACGGCTGAGTGACTAATACTTCACTCTAGGAAGCTGGATGTGCAGGATGCAGAAGAGGAAGGCGTAATTGCAGGCTGTAGGGATGTCATTTGAGTGCATGAGACCCCTGTGCCCACCCACCTCTTCATTCCAGCCTTACACCTAACCTTAACTGTTAGAAGCCAGTCATCCCATCACTTGCAGCTCCTCCAACCAAATACAGCCTCCCAGCTTTGCACCTGGGGCTCCAGCCCCATGCAAGAGCTTTTCTCTGCCCCCTCACTAGGCTCATCCTAAAAATGACCCATCTCTCCTCCCAGCCGCACTTCCAGAAGCTTTGTGTGTGAAAGTTGCCAGCTATCTGTGACTCTCTGCAATCCCATAGACTGTAGCCTGCCAAGATCCTCTGTTCATGGAATTCTCCAGGCCAGAATACGGGAGTGGGGAGCTGTTCCCTTCTCCAGGGGATCTTCCCAACCCAGGGATCGAACCCAGGCTCCCTACACGACAGGCAGATTTTTTACCGTCTGAGCCACCAGGGAACCCAAAAATCATTTTGGACCAGGCAGTGCCAAACCAAGCCCTGGGGACAGACTGCTCAGTCGTGTCTGACTCTTTGTGACTGCATGGTCTGTAGCCACCAGGTTCCTCTGTCCATGGAATTTTCCAGGCAAGAATACTGGAGTAGGTTGCCATACCCTTCTCCAGAGGATCTTCCTGACCCAGGAATCAAACCCAGGTCTCCTGCATTGCAGGCAGATTCTTTACTATCTGAGCCACTAGGGAAGATCCTTCAGAAGCTTTGCCATAGAAGAAATCAAACTCTCCAAGTACAAAATTTGTCTTCAGGATCAAAGAATGTGTGTAGAAACCAAATACGGAAAGTATGTGAAGAAGGCTGAGCGCTGAAGAATTGATGCTTTTGAACTGTGCTGTTGGAGAAGACTGTTGAGAGTCCCTTGAACTGCAAGGAGATCCAACCAGTCCATTCTGAAGGAGATCAGCCCTGGGATTTCTTTGGAAGGAATGATGCTAAAGCTGAAACTCCAGTGCTTTGGCCACCTCACGCGGAGAGCTGACTCATTGGAAAAGACCCTGATGCTGGGAGGGATTGGGGGCAGGAGGAGAAGGGGACGACAGAGGATGAGATGGCTGGATGGCATCACTGACTCGATGGATGTGAATCTCGGTGAACTCCCGGAGTTGGTGATGGACAGGGAGGCCTGGCGTGCTGCAATTCATGGGGTCGCAGAGAGTTGGACATGACTGAATGACTGAACTGAACTGAACTGAAGATGCAAACACTTTCAACTGTCAAATCATGTATAGATTATGAAGAAAAAAAACACCCTATTGATTTTTAAAAGTAATTTTCAAACAATAAAGTTCATTCCTGGACCTCATCACTTTCAGTAGTTCATCTTGGGTCCTGAAAAACCACAGAAACTTGTAGTCACATCCATACAGAAAAACCACCAGGGGTTATCCCAGAAGATAACCATAGCCCAATTTTGTGTTGGTTCACAATGTTACACAACATGCTGTCCCTCTTCCTCGCCACGCCACCAACCCACAAGATGCTTCCTGGTTATTGGCAAGAAATTAGAAACTGAGTATTGCGTCGTTGGGTCTACTTTTACCGGCCCCAGTTGTGAAATGTTTGAAGAAAGTGAATAAGGGCTATAGAGAACCATCTGGATGTTTTCCAAGGTTCAAAAGGAAACAGGAAAACTCAAGTAATTCACATCCTTTACACCTTTTAAGCTGAACACACCATTAAGCATTAAGTATAGTCATCTACAAGTGTAAATATTGGCCGAAGTGACACACATGCCAGGCAGTAGCAGATTAAAAGCAGAAATATTTGTAAAAGGGTTTCAGTGCCAGGGCCCAACCCTTGTGAAGAGGAATGGAAGCCAGCTGATGGCTCAGCCATGAACCAGCAGAGTGAGATGACTGATAAGCCTGGGGTTTCCAGACAAAGGGCAGGAAGGGGACTGCTCATCTGGAAACTCATGGGACAATGGTGCTCACCGGAATATTGATACTTTAAAAATTCAAAGGCTCTATCCCTATCTTGACTGGTAGATAGATTTCACTGATTTCAGGAAAGTCCCCCATGTCATGTTTTTAACACATCATTCTAAGGTGCAGCAAAGTTTAAGAATCACTGAAAAAGCAGGAAGGGAGAAGAGTTAAACCGGTGGGGTGAGTTCAGCGTTGCAATTGCTCTCTAGTGAGAACACATTCTCACCCCAACCCACCCTTTCCACCCCACCCACACTCACCCAGCAACCACCAGCTGAGTCTGATGTCTCCTGAGTTAGGCCCCCAGAAGACTCATCTTTATGCTCTCCAACCCCAGCACTCAATCTGGTAAAACTCTCTAAATCAATCACCAGGTTCTCTCTAGTCTGTATCTAAACTCTTAAATCTGCCTTCTTTCCACCTCCATTACTGCTGCCTTTTTCTGGGCAGTTGTTGAGTGCCCACAACTCTTTAGGTGCAAGCTATACGCACTGCATTGGAGAGGGCAATGGCACCCCACTCCAGCACTCTTGCCTGGGAAATCTCATGGGTGGAGTAGCCTGGTGGGCTGCAGTCCATGGGGTCACTAAGAGTCAAAAACGACTGAGTGACTTCCCTTTCACTTTTCACTTTCATGCATTGGAGAAGGAAATGGCAACCCATTCCAGTGTTCTTGCCTGGAGAATCCCAGGGACAGGGGAGCCTGGTGGGCTGCCGTCTATGGGGTCACACAGAGTTGGACACGACTGAAGCAACTTAGCAGTAGCAGCAGCATACACACTGCACTGGTGGATAAAATAGACACAGTCTTTGTCCTGTGCAGCTTACAGCCTAACGGGGGAGAAAGACTATAATCAGGTAAGTGATCAAAATAGTTTAAGAAGAGAAATCGAAGTACTGAGAAGGAAACAGGTAGGGTTTAATGACAGAGTAGAGGAGGTAGAGGAACCTGACTAGACAGGGTGGGTTGGGAGGGGCGTCCACAAGGGTCACATACATTCTTTCTAAACCCTCACATCATTAATAACCTTGATCTTATTCCCTTTCACTCCATCTCATAGGCAACCACCAGAGTAAATGCTGCAAAAGCCCAGACACTTTAGCAGGTTTTGTAGCCTCTTCACAACCCCTCTCCTCCCTGCCATGCCGGAATCACATGCCCCCGAGGCGCTAACCTCCTCACGCCACTAGCAGCTACAGGATCACCATGGTCTTTCCTTTTTAAAAAAATAATGCCATTTATCTATTTTTGACTGTGCTGGGTCCTCACACGAGCAGGCTTTTCTCCCGATGCAGTGGGTGGGGCTACTGTCTAGTCGCAGTGCACGGGCTGCTCATTACGGTGGCTTCTGACTGTGCAGCACAGGCTCTAGGGCGCGTGGGCACAACAGTTGCAGATCCCGGGCTCTAGACTACAAGCTCGATGGCTGTGGCACACGGGTTTAGTTGCTCCGCGGCATGTGGGATCTTCCTGGATCAGGGATCGAACCCGTGTCTCCTGCATCGGCAGGCGGATTCTTTACCACTGAGCCACCAGGGAAGCCCACCGTGGTCTTTCCAACCTACAGTGTACACCACTGCCCTGCCAAGAATGCCCTTTCCATCTGCCTGTTCCTATTTGCTTTTGAGAAGACATCTTGGGTTATCTCCTACAAGAAGCAGCACAGGACCCTCCCTGGTTTGAGGGGGCTTCCATTTTTCTGGGGTTCCAGGACACTCCATGTTTACGTGAAGCACAGCACTCTTCACCGTGTAACGTGACTGAAGTCTTCCTGGTCTGCTCCTACTCTGACTTGGAGTATCTTCAGGACAGAGACTATAACTTGTTTCTGTTTCCTGTGCCTGGCACAGTACTTGGCAATTTAAGACACAGTCAATTTGAACGTATGCACGGAATGCCCTTTGTATGCTTTTGACCCCTTTGCTGGTCCTGCTAGGGCTCAACAGGATAGAGGGTGACCAGTTGTCCCAGTTTGCTTATTAGCACTGAAGCTAGACATTGGAACATATTTTCCATCTCCATTATGTTTTTTCTATATAATAATGACACAATATTCTCTACATTGTTTTTAAAATCATTGATATCATCTAGCTCAAACAGCTGACAGAGGATCATATTAGAAAACTCTGAAAAACACAGAAAAACAAAAATAAATCACTCAAATCCCATCTCCAACTACAATCGTTATTAACATCATAGCAGGCATCCTTCCAGACATGTCCCCACACAGTCATCACATATGAATATGTCCAGGTGTGATGTGTACACTGTACTCTCCTCTACAGTCCCACTGCCCTGAATGCAGTATTTCATACAAAAGGGACTACTTATTTGCTGCTTAGAGCGGTTAAAACACGGTTAGTACAAAACTGTGGTTTAAACACAGTTGAGGTCTTTTACACATAATCAGTTACTTAAATCAGAACATGTTGCTTTCACTTTGGACCATGTGTTCTCTGCCTTGGGCGTCCCAGGTCTCAGTGGTACAGAATCCACCTGCCAGTGAAGGAGACACAGGTTCAATCCCTGGGCCAGGAAGATCCCCTGGAGAAGGAAATGGTAACCCTTTTCAGTACTCTTGCCTGGGAAATCCCATGGACAGAGGAGCCTGGCAGGCTACAGTCCATGGGGTCACAAAAAGACTCAGACATGACTGAGTGACTAAAGCAGGCATGCACTCTGTTCCTTTATTATAGCCTCAGTACTTCCAAGCCCTCTGTGGGCTAGTCCCATCCACCCTGAAGTCTTTTGAAACCATTTCTATCTGGAGTCCTCAATCTTCCCGTTCCAATGTGGGCTGGGTTCTCCGTGGGCTGCTGCCCAGCAACCACCCTGGGACTTTATTTCTCTGCTTCTTGTGTCCCCCATCTTCCTTTTCCTTAGATTACTCTCTCTTATTGCTGAAATTCACCTCAAGTAACTTTTTAAGGAAAGGTGTGTTAAAGGAAAAATTATAATTCTTGAGTATTTGAAAATGCCCTTCCTCCTTCCCCTCAAATTCAGTCGATAGTTCGGTTAAGCATAGCAATAATCTGGATTTAAAAATTTCCCCAGACAACTTTGAAAGCCTTTCTCCATGTTTTCCTTAGCATCTCATGCTGCTGGTAAGTTTGAAGGAGTTAATGATAATTATTCTTTGTAAGTCTTACATTTTTTCTGTCTTCCCACCCCCATAACCTCAGGTTTTAAGGTGTCTGTTGCAGTTCTCTGTGTAATTTCTAGATACAGCATAGTGTATACTTTATGGAAGTTGACAGAGTAATGCTTCCCACCCCCTCTTAAAGATGTCCATGTTCTAATCCTATAACCTGAGAATTCATTCTCTCACATAGCAAAAGGGATTTGGCAGACATGATTAAGGTTACCTACCTAGAGATGGGGAGATTATCCTGGATTATCTGGCTGGGCCCAATTTAATTACATGTGTCCTTAAAAGTAAAGAGACTTTTCCGACTAGGTCAGAGCTGGGACAGAAGGAAGAGATGTGAAGTGTGAGAGGCACTTGAGCCATCACAGCTGGTTTGAGGACAGTGGATGAAGACCCTGAGCCAAAGACCACAAGTGGACTCTGGATCTGCCCCGAGCTGACAGTCAGCAAGAAATGAAGCCCTCAGACATATCTGCAAGGAACTGAATGTCCCAGAAATGGAGATAAACAGGAAACAGATTCTCCCTTCAAGCCTCTAGAAAGACAAACAGACCAGAGGACACCTTGATTTTAATCCAGAGAGCCATACTAAACTATGACCTATAGAGTTTAAAGTAATAAATCTGTGTGTGCTTTAAATATATATAAAGTCTCTAAAGTTTATGGTAATTTGTTATAGCAGCAGCAGAAAACCAATACATTCATATTTTGGTAAGTGCTGCCAAATTTTCCTTCCAAAAGGCTGACTTTCTTTATACTTATACTTGTTTAAAACCTTCACCGACATAAGATATTTTCAATATCTTAATCTTTCTAAGCTGATTCTGAAAAAATTTCATTTTTATTTGTCATCCTCTAATTTTGTAAACAAGGTTAAACATCTTTTTATGTATTTGTTAAACATGTTTTGTTTTGCTTAGAATTACACTGTTTTTTTTTTCAGTCACTAGATTTCTGAAATTTTAAACTGTTATGACTATGTGCACAAAAACATATCCTGTTAGGTATGTACTAGTGGAGACAGAAATGTCTCCATTTCTAGCAACCCATTCTAATACTCTTGGATAACTCCATGGATAGAGAAGGTTGGCGGGCTACAGTCCATGGGGTCACAAAGAGTCTGACATGACTGAGCATACATATAGCAGGTATGTACTAGGTACTTAATGATTTGCATCTCCTTTCTGCTGTAGAAATTATGCTGCCTATTAAACTAGGCACCAGAATCTGCTAGCTGCCTAAGTCAATACCAATATCCTCCTCTTAGCAGAAGTATCATAATTATTATGTGATCACATTGCTGCCCAGAATAAAGGACTATATTTCTTAGCTTTCCTTGCATGTAGGTTTGGCCAAACAGATGTAAGCAAAAATATGGGAAAGCTGCTTAAAGACAGCTGACATTGTAACAACCCCCACTCCAAAAGAAAAAAAAAAAAAAGGTTGTTTGACCTTGATTCAGACACAATAGCTAAAGTTCCAGCAGCATCTTGGACTGTGCTATGCTATGCTAAGTCATTTCAGTCGTGTCTGACTCTGTGCGACCCCAGAGACGGCAGCCCACCAGGCTCCCCTGTCCCTGGAATTCTCCAGGCAAGAACATTGGAGTGGGTTGCCATTTCCTTCTCCAGTGCATGAAAGTGAAAAGTGAAAGTGAAGTTGCTCAGTCGTTTTCGACTCAGCGACTCCATGGACTGCAGCCTACCAGGCTCCTCCACCCATGGGATTTTCCAGGCAAGAGTACTGGAGTGGGTTGCCACTGCCCTCTCTGTGAGGGGCCTTGAGAACAGAGGGCATCTACTAGATGGTAGAATAGGAAAGTAACACGCTAACGTTCCTGGTGACACACTGAAGTCACCAGTCACCTCAGAGATATCTACTTCTTTTTATACAAGTGAGAAACTTCTACGTTGTCAATCTCTGATTTTTTTAAGTGATTTTCTGTTGTTTGATACAGCAAATCTGGCCCTAATACATGATCCCAGCACTCACTGATATGCTATGCCTTTTATATTTTACCTCTTACACCTTTTACCTTTTATACCTTTGATATTTATCTTTTATAGTTTACCTTTTGTTTTTGACATCTCAGAAGCTACCAACTAGAAAATCTCTCCTATTCTAAAGTATACCTCTGGTTCCCTGAATTTTCTTTTTTTCTTCATGTTAGTATATCTTGGGATTTTCTTTTCATGTTAGAGACCTTCATCTGATATCTATTGATCCTTGGTTGCTGTTAACATTAAGATTTAGGCAATAATGGGACAAACTAACAACAGAGGCCTCCTGATAAGATGCACTGAGAAAAGTCTCTTCCTTCTGTGATTTGCGCCAGTAGAGCCTGAATTTAATCATAAGGAAACATTAGACAAACCAGAACTGAGTGACATTTTACAAAATAACTGAAGAGTAATCTTAGATGTCAATACCATGAAACACAAAGGCTATGAAGCTGGTCATCACTGAAAGAGACAAGAACAGACATGGCAACGGAATGCAACATGATGGAAATTTCTACTGCTAACAGGGACATTTTTTTAATTGGCAAAATCTGAATAAGATCAACAATTAGATAATATGTCAATGTTAACTTCCTGATTTTTAATCAATTTCCTGTTTATATAAGAATATTTTAAGGAAATACACACTGGAGTATTTAATATTTTAAGGAAATATACATTAATGGAAATACACCTTAAAAATGATGCCTCATTTTTTAAAATCTACCCATTTGTCAAGAAAAGAGAAAGTAAAAAGTAAACATAACACTACAGGAAACTGGGTATACTGTATATGAATTCTTTCCTCTAACTTTTCTATAAATTTAAAATTATGCCAAAATAAAAACTTTAAAAAAAATATTACAGTAGAAAGACTCTAGGGGCTATATATAGGTGGGCTAGTTAATGGGAAGTAAAGTTTGTGCAGGCACCAAGCCAGCTGTAACTGTACTCATGCTAATTCACTTCAGTCGTGTTCAATTCTTGGCGACCCCATGAACTGTAGCCTGCCAGGCTCCTCTGTCCACGGAATTCTCCCGGCAAGAATACTGGAGTGGGTTGCTACACCCTCCTCCAGGAGATCTTCCCAAACAAGGGATAGAACCCACGTCTCCTGCACTGTAGGCAGATTCTTTACCTACTGAGTCCTATAACTCTAGGAACATTTAAATGCCAAAATAAGGAGGCATTCACCCTGGGAATGTTTTCTAGTCATCTGCCCTAGTTTTTCCTAGGCAGTTTATTAAGACTATTTGAACTCTCCAATTTCTCACTTGGGGTTAATGGCTGTCTGAGGGAAATGGCAGCCCACTCCAGTATTCTTGCCTGGAGAATCCCATGGACTGAGGAGCTTGGTGGGCCACAGTCCATGGGTCACAAAGAGTCAGACACGACTGAGCGACTTCACTTCACTTCACTACAGACCCTTTCAGTCCAATTTCTCAGTCCCATCCCCTATTGTATGTCTTATGTCAAAGTCTAGAGCCTGTCTGGGCTTCTTCCAGATGGTCAGCACCCTAGCGTGTTCTAGGTTATGGCCTCTTCTACTCAGCCTCATCAATCAACACTCATTAACCCATTTTACATTTTCCAGAAATTTCTTGAAATCTCTTGTCTACCAACAACTCCCCCCACCCCATTTCTTTCATTGTGCTATTTTTGTTTTCATTTTTTAATATATTTTTCTTCCTAGGCATGTGCTTCTTCAGCCATCTCAAACCAGAATTCTTTGGACAATTTAATGTTAATTTTAATCTAAAACTTATTACTCAAGGAACATCCTGGGGATGAGGGATGGGGAGGAATATCTGGCAATCTCCTTTGGCTTTTCCACATCTGATATTGTTATACGCTTTCTCCGATCGCTATAGATCATGCTGAACTCTCAGCCCTTGGCGTTTGTCATACTATTTACTTGGTAATTCAGTCAAGTTACATTATTTAATTATTTCATGTGAATTGTCTTCTATAATGTCATCTTATGGATTTAGGTTTGCTAAGGCCAAATACGGACTTCCCTGGTGGCTCAGACGGTAAAGCGTTTGTCTACAATGTGGGCCAAATACAATTTATTCCATTCTATATACTTTGAGTGAAATAAGGATATGCCCAGAAGAACAGGGAAACTACCACATCACATGCAATCTCTCCACCTCCCAGTCGTGGCTGACTGGACCAGTTTATCAGCTCATCACAACAGGCAGCCAATCCACTGGCTGATCAGAGACTTGAACTGATGACCTGGACCAATCAGATTCCTTCCATCACGAATTCAAACCATAAAACACAGAAGTTGTTGCTAGGCCATGGTGAGTACTGGACTGACAAAGCCATGCCAGTTCAGTGACTGAGGCAGCCATCTGTAAAACGATGAGTAAGAAAATGAGAGATGAAAATGAGACAGATATGGAGAACCTGAGACTAAGTGAGACAGAATGTACCTGTTTTAAACAACTTACTAGTTTATGTGAAGCCCATTTGTACAGAATTCTGTAACACTGTTTGTTATTTTTCTATAACTTACAGAAATATCTATAGCATTGACTTACATCTTTCTTTCTAATAAGGAAGCTTGTATGAGTGGGAATCTCTTATAACTAAAAAAGTAAAAAGTATTAATTTCCCAGTTTTGTTTTTTAAAATACAGTTGTTCAATTGCTCAGTCATGTCTGATTCTTTGTGACCTCATAGACTGCAGCACACCAGGCTTCCCTGTCCTTCACTATCTCCCAGAGTTTGCTCAAACTCATGTCCATTAGGTCGGTGATGCCATCCAACCACCTCATCCTCTGTCACCCACTTCTGCCATCAATCTTTCCCAGCATCAGGGTCTTTTCCAGTGCGTTGGCTCTTCGCCTCAGGTAGCCAAAGTAATGGAGCTTCAGCCTCAGCATCAGTCCTTCCAATGAATATTCAGGATTGATTTCCTTCAGGATTAACTGGTATGATTTCCTTGCAGTCCAAGGGACTCTCAAGAGTCTTCTCTAGCACCATAGTTTGAAAGCATCCATTCTTCAGTGCTCAGGCTTCTTTATGGTCCAACTCTCTCATCCATACATGACTACTGGAAAAATTATCTTTGACTAGATGGACTTTTGTTGGAAAAGTGAAGTCTCTGCTTTTTTAATACACTTTCTAGGTTGCTATAGCTTGTCTTCCAAGGAGCCAGTGTCTTTTAATTTCATGGCTGCAGTCACCATCCACAGTTATTTGGAGCCCAGGAAAATAATGTCTGTCATTGCTTCCCCATCTATTTGCCATGAAGTGATGGGACTGGATGCCATGATCTCAGTTTTTTGAATGCTGAGTTGTAAGCCAGCTTTTTCACTTTCCTCTTTCATCAAGAGGCTCTTTAGTTCCTCTTCTCTTTCTGCCATTAGCATGGGGGCTAAAATATAAAGAACAAGGCTATTATTGGCTGAAAAAAAAATGCACACCTAAAAGTTGGGAGCTATATTTTATCTGGCCGACAAAACTGAGAACTTAAGACCGGAAGTATCCTCTCAGGTGGCTCTGACGTACTGCTCCCAAGAGGTAAGGGAGAAGCCAGGATACATAGGAGTTTTGCAAGAGTCTGAACATCAAAAGATTACTGTTAAATAAAGAAAAATAGAGACTTCCCTGGTGATCTAGCGGTTAAGACTCCACATTTTCACTGCCAGGGGTGTGGGTTAGAACTCCGGTCAGGGAATTAAGATCCTGCACACTGCAAGGCAAGGTCAAAAAAATTAAAGAAAACTAGGTATCTCAAGTTAATGAGAGAGAGAAGGCAATGGCACTCCACTCCAGTACTCTTGCCTGGAAAATCCCATGGACAGAGGAGCCTGGTAGGCTGCGGTCCATGGGGTGGTGAAGAGTTGGACACGACTGAGTGACTTCCCTTTCACTTTTCACTTCCATGCATTGCAGAAGGAAATGGCAACCCACTCCAGTGTTCTTGCCTGGAGAATCCCAGGGACAGGGGAGCCTGGTGGGCTGCCGTCTATGGAGTCACAGAGTCGGAAACGACTGAAGTGACTTAGCAGCAGGAGCAGCAAGTTAATGAATTTAGTGTTTTTCTGTGTATAGGAAGATGAGAGAGTATGGGCTCACTGAAGTCATTCCTTTGATGGGCACCTTAACTATCTAGGGCTAGTAGCTTGCTTTTCTCTATTCTGAATCCCTCAGGGAACGTGCCTCTTAAGAAACCTGTATGTAGGTCAGGAAGCAAAGGTTAGAACTGGACATGGAACAACAGACTGATTCCAAATAGGAAAAGGAGTATATCAAGGCTGTATACTGTCACTCTGCTTCTTTAACTTATATGCAGAGTACATCATGACAAATGCTGGGCTGGAGGAAGCACAAGCTGGAATTGAGACTGCCAGGAGAAATATCAATAACCTCAGATATGCAGATGACACCACCCTTATGGCAGAAAGTGAAGAGGAACTAAAAAGTCTTTTGGTGAAAGTAAAAGAGGAGAGTGAAAAAGTTGGCTTAAAGCTCAACATTCAGAAAACGAACAGCATGGCATCCAGTCCCATCACTTCATGGCAAATAGATGGGAACAGAGGAAACAGTGGCTGACTTTATTTTAGGGGGCTCCAAAATCACTGCAGATGGTGACTGCAGCCATGAAATTAAAAGACACTGGCTCCTTGGAAGGAAAGTTATGACCAACCTAAACAGCATATTCAAAAGCAGAGACATTACTTTGTCAACAAAGATCCGTCTAGTCAAGGCTGCAGTTTTTCCAGTGGTCATGTATGGATGTGAGAGTTGGGCTGTAAAGAAAGCTGAGCGCCTAAGAATTGATGCTTTTGAACTATGGTGTTGGAGAAGACTCTTGAGAGTCCCTTGGACTGCAAGGGGATCCAACCAGTCCATCCTAAAGGAGCTCAGTCTTGGGTGTTCATTGGAAGGACTGATGTTGAAGCTGAAACTCCAATACTTTGGCCACCTCATGCAAAGAGCTGACTCATTTGAAAAGACCCCGATGCTGGGAAAGATTGAAGGCAGGAGGAGAAGGGGACAACAGAGGATGAGATGGTTGGATGGCATCACCGACTCAATGGACATGGGTTTGGGTGGACTCCGGCAGTTGGTGATGGACAGGGAGGGCTGGCGTGCTGTGGTTTATAGGGTTGCAAAGAGCTGGACACGACTGAACTGAACTGAACTGACAGTGATAGGTGGTTTGTTGGTTGCAACATCCTTTATTTACTGATATGGCAGGCAATATTTTTTAAATCATATTACACATAAAAATTTATATCTCAATCAGCACACAAATTAAAATGTCAGAGAATTAGATGCTTTATTTTTAAAAATCCTGATAGAATGTAGCATCTTCCTCATTAATCTTTGACAATCTAATTCCACCACTGTAGTAAAAATTTCTTCTGGGGAAACTCAGTTTAGCTGTTTCAAAAGTCAGCTAAGTTTCCATTGTAAGCTCTCCTGTAAGAGGTCTTGCCAAGAACTTATTAAGAAAACCCAGTGCTTTCTCTGCTCCTTCATCTGCCCCTCTTCATCTTTCTTCAGAGGCAGCAGGAGAAAGACCCAGTACCTTCAATATGTTCCCATATTTGCTACTGTGAAATTATTATCTTACTTCTAAGATAATTATCTTATCTTATTATCTTATTAATAGTAGTATCTTATCTTCTATTATCTTTCTCTATATGCATCTGATCTTTAAAGCTAGAGTTTATTCTTATTTTTATATCACATGGATCAGACATACCATGGGCTTTTGAAAAAAAAAAGTATATATAGTTACAGGAATACCCATTCAGAATGAAATTACTTCACACACTTAAATCCTAATTTCATGATAGTTCTGCAAAGTGAGTTCCCAAGTGCAGGGACCATGTCATTTGATTCCTTTCTACATTCCGCCCACCTCCCCTCAAAAAAGAAAAAAAAAAACGATTTAGAGCTGTGTAATCTTCAGTTATGCAATAAATGTTAGTGAATTGAATCACTTCAATTACGAAAAGAAAATTTTATTAAACCTTTGTGCCAAGTTTCAAGATGAAAATACATTTTGAGACAGCTCTATATGCATCTGATCTTTAAAGCTAGAGTTTATTCTTATTTTTATATCACATGGATCAGACATACCATGGGCTTTTGAAAAAAAAAAGTATATATAGTTACAGGAATACCCATTCAGAATGAAATTACTTCACACACTTAAATCCTAATTTCATGATAGTTCTGCAAAGTGAGTTCCCAAGTGCAGGGACCATGTCATTTGATTCCTTTCTACATTCCGCCCACCTCCCCTCAAAAAAGAAAAAAAAAAACGATTTAGAGCTGTGTAATCTTCAGTTATGCAATAAATGTTAGTGAATTGAATCACTTCAATTACGAAAAGAAAATTTTATTAAACCTTTGTGCCAAGTTTCAAGATGAAAATACATTTAAAGCAAAGTTAGGAAATGACACTAAAATTTTGAGTTGCAGAAGTCAGCAATTAAGAGTAATGTTCCAAAATAAGCACTGCCCTTCTCCTGTGAATAAGCAGTTTATTTTGGCAATGGCAGAAGCTTGCCTTGGGTGGATACACAATGATTCCATGCCACTGCTGCTCTCTTCCAGACCAGTTAGAGATTTATTTCTCAGGCAGCAATATAACTGATTGCTAAAGCTAAAACAAATCTGTTCCATATTATTCTCAAACACCATTTTTTTATACTTTAAAATAGTTTATGCTCATTAAAAAAAATTTTGACAAGTATGACAAAGTTGGAAAAATAATTATCCAGAGCTGCATCATCTATGTAGATCCACACTTTTTTTTCATGTGTAATGTAAAGAATTTTATTACATCTCTTTTCTCCCTGTTTTACTGAGATATAATTAACATAGAGTAC